>OZ020522.1:3862211-4020966 GCA_963971425.1 Bryoerythrophyllum caledonicum
CGGACGGCCCTAAAGCCGTCGCCCTAATCGGACGGCCGGTCCGTGCGCCCCCCGCGATCAAATCGGGGCCGTACGATCTGTCCATCGGCCGTCCGATCACGCGGACGGCCGAGGTGCCGTCCGATCTCTCCGACGGCGGGGTCCGGTCGGACGACTCGACGCATTTCGACGGCTGAGATCTCGCCGCGTCGCATTTCGTCGAATCTGACGGTCCAGAAAACTTACTACGGCCTTCGGTAAATGCATTTTACCCCCCCCGGACGCTGCGTCCGACGTGACGTCAGGACGTCCTCGTCCTAGGACGCCCTAGGACGCTCTCAGACCCCCAAGGACGTCGGATTGGTAACCCTGCACCTGGCCTACCCTGTGTTTGTTAAGTCTTTTAGCATCTTTTCATGTGGATTACAGTGGTTCTATGGTTTTGAGAGGTTTTCATTCACGGTTATCATTCAGTTTACATATAAACTATGTGGTTCGCCGGTGTGAAAGGATCTTCAACACGGGCAAATAGGGCGAGTAAAGGGGTACCTAGAGACCGCTTACTACTTCTTGGTGTACGAGGTTATGGGTCAATTATTTCTTTCCCCCAAGTTTGGATTGCTGATAGTGTGTAAGTGTGTATTGTTTTGTTGTTTTATAGAGGTAACAGTGGTGGTTATGTCACCGTTACTCTCGAGTTGTCTCTGACTATGCGTTCTCACCTGATTAGCACGATGTTATCTTGGCACAATGCGCTTGTGCACGACAGGTTGTAGGGGAGACTATCAAAGTTCCAATGGAGATATAGCAAATGGATTGATTCCAATGGGGGTACGGAAGTATCCACGGGGGGGGGTTGGAAAATTTAAAGACAATCATTGAGCAAGTTGACAAATATGAGAGTGGCACTTCAAGTGCCGATTCAAATTCCAATGGATCTCATGCTCATCTCATGGATCACATTGAGCCGTAGAGTACAACAATGCACTAAGCAAAGGAGGGTTGAACGGGCAGCTAACAAAGTCATTAATGAAGTTGTTGCTGAGATGCAATTGTCTGCAAACAACAAACCAACAATTGGAGTTCCCAATGGTGTTGTTGTTGCGAACACAATCCAGAGCTTGAGAAACGAGCTCAAAGAGAGAAATGCAGAATTGCAGTCATTGTGTGAAGAGGTTTGTAAGTTCAAGGAAGAAGTCAATGAAAAGAACATTGTTATTGATCAACAACAACGTGACATTGAAGAGCTTCAACTTGCGCTGCTAGCCGCTACAATGACCAATCCGGATGAAGATCCAAAAGAGGAAGAACAAGGGCATGTACCCATGTCTATCCAAGAGGATTTATAGTGTCATTTGACGGTCTATAAGCCACCACCAACGTAGCAACGGTCAACAAAGATGGGGGCGTGGCGCTTGACAATGGCAAAGAATTGACCGACTTGCTTGCAAAGAATTCAACACTACAGAAACAGTTGGATGCATTGGTAGAGCAATACTATCATTGGAAGTTGGTTTATGTCTTTATCGTCGATCGGACCCGACAATTGGTGGCAGAATTCAAGAAAACCGACGACAATTCTACCGAACACAATCAAGAGAGGGTGTTTGGATTGACGTCATGGGCTCTCGTGGATGATCTTTTCAAGGTGATTGAAATAACAACCATCAAAACAGTCGGTGGACAAACAACCATTAATTGGTCCCAACACAATTGGGATTTCAAGAACAAAGTTTCATTCACCCTTAACCATCAGGGCAAGCCAATGTTGTTGTGGTCATATTCTTCAAGCTTTGTGTGGGACGGTACTACATGCCTTGTTTCTTTAAATCCATTCAGCCGGAAGGTGGAATGCACCTGGCCATCTGCGAGCATTTATAACATCCAATTTGCTCGATTATCTTGATGATTGTCTATCACAAGTGCTCATTGTGCAAGGCTCCTTTCCATAAGCGCGTGTACGAGTTGTTTGGCTTAGTTCCATATATATGTCACCACATTGGAAATTCAATGTAATGAATGCCCCTGATCATTTGAAAATGTTGGGAAAAGACTTGGTATGGAGCTAGAAGCTGAAGATGCACTCGTTGGACAAGATGCACCTCTTTATCGAATGGAATTGGGAAATGGATCTGGACCAAATTTTCCAAGTACGCCACAATTTGATCCCTATAACAAACAAGATCAATGAAGGTTGGCAGAATTTTTTCTACCAATGCTTCAATCGACATTGGAATGAGGTGGGGAAGAAGTTTTAATTTGGACCTCATCCCAGACAATGGTTGTTGGTCTTGATGGAGTTATTATCACTGACGACAACGGGGCTCGTATTTTGGACGATGTTGACAAACCTAACGCTGCAAAACTCATGCAACTATTCAAATTGAAGTCAAAGGAATTTTTTTGAAACAACGGAATGAACTTCTTGCTTGAACAATACAGTCCGGGAACACGGCAAGCTCTTGAACACCTCATGCAATCACAAATCTTGAGGGCCGTCTTGGAGGAAGATAGACCAATGTGGAGATCTCGATCAGCTGCTTGTACACTTTGTTTGGGCTTGGACGAATTTCTCCCCATGCGATTAGGGACGTATAACAATGAGGCAAGTCCAAGTGGCACTGCTGATAGCCCTCTGAATATTGACTAGGTGTAATTTTGAGAGTATAATGTAGCAGAACAAAATTTGCTCAAAATACTATAGCACTTAGCATTATAAGGCTTGTAGAATTTTTCCCTCACTACTATAAACTAGAGACATCAATACATGGATATTTTGGTGTGTCTTGACAACTACATCATGTATCTTTTTAATTTTGTATTGCATGAGTCACGACGCATATGAAATACATATTAAATGAACTATCTTTTTGCCCAATATTGCACATTGTGTGATTTATGGATCTACTCATTTCATAAGGATTTTTGCATGTGAATATAATATGAAAGTATGATCACAATGATTATTAATCCCTGCGTGCCTAAGATATTTCTTAGTCAAGAAACACTCTACAAATTCCATGCCCAAAAAGTGGCAAAATAATTCATTGGCAAAAAAAAAGATGACTTTTGACCGTAGGGTCTGAATAAAGACTTGAGTTTGAACTTACAATTTTTTTTTAGTAGCCATCCACCCCACGTTTTAAAAAATTGTAGTGTTTAAGGTCAAGAAAAAGAGATCATTCTTTCCCTACGGTGAATGAATTAGTAGACTTTGATTTCACTTGGTATCAAATTGTTGTCCAAATCTTTTACCATTCTCTTAATCACGATGTTAGTTCTGCACACATCAATTTTTTGATGTAATAAAGGGATGTAGCATATACAAAAAGTGTGTGCAAGGAGTGGAGGTTCAAAAATTTCCATTTCACATTCATATTTTTTGTGAACTTGATGTGTATTAGAATGATAATCCAAACGGTTATTACAAGGATTCTTACCACATATTGTTATTAAAAAAAATTAAAGTGAAAAATATGAAGATATCTATGTTTTTTGTCAAAAAGATGAAGTTCTTTTCCCCCTTGCCCATAATATGTGAAAATATTTGACTTAGATTGGAATGTTTCTTTACACTATACACAAATATTTTTTTTTGATATTTTTGAAGAAGGTAATGTTCTCTACATGTACAAAAAATCTAAGTGTCAATAGAAACTTCTGGCAAAATTTCTAGCCATATTAAACACAATTATTGACATCTTTCTTCATTTTATTTCTATGTAAAATATCAAAAGAGCTTTACGTGGTTCGTATTTTATTAATTTCCTAAATAAAAATATTTTTGAAAGTGTTTGTATTATTCATATATTTCGTACATCTAAAATGAGAAAGCCTTTTTTTTACATCTACCGTATCCTGGGTGGGCCAGTGGTTGCTTTCAACACCTCTTTGTTGAGAGAATTTTGAAAGAATTTACTTTGAGGTAATGATTTGGAAAAAATGAGTATCACCTAAGTATTACATGGATATCACTTATGCATCATACGAGCAACACCTTGACATTACATGGGCAATCATCTAGACAAAAATTCATACTTTCCAAAATTTTGGACAACTCTCCATTTTGACTAAATTACGTATAAAAGCGGCCATAGGTGGGGTAATTGGAAACTAATACATTCCTTTTCAATTGGTCTTTGTATATGTAGTGTATTTGAACATAGAAAAATCATTTTTACGCCAATGTTAAATGGTTTCCATTTATTCTTAGTTCTCTAACACGTGCGATACTTTTTTTAAATTGAACCTTTTCATTTCTCTTCCTATTTCCCTTGTTAACATTGGATTCATTTTTAGTGACTCACATGGGCCTAGAAAAATATGGGGAGATAGTGGAGATGCTTTTTTTCAAGAGCTTACGGTTCGAGGTCCAAAGTTATAAGGTAAGCCCCCCTATAACCAACCAAAATTCATAGCCAGCCCTCTTCCATCCTATTACCACCAATTCAACAGTTCTAAATAGAGATTTGCTATTAGTCAAGACCGTTACTTCTGGTCGTTGATCATGAAGGTACCTATTGCTGGCCACCCACTAAGCATGGTTGCACAGCTTAAAAATTCATAACTAATTTAACTTTTATCGAAAAAATATGAAATTACTTGGGTTGGAACTTCAATTCTATTGGCTATCACCGAAAAATAATAGTATAATTAACTCTTGTCTCCATATATGCACGTTCCTTAATTTGTTGGTCTAGGGGAGTCTACCTTAGTTTAAAATATAGATTTCCTTCCCACTTCTTAGCAAAGACAGAATTGGTGTGTTTTTTTAGGAATGTCAAGATCCAGGAATGCTAGAATGTGAGCAGTGAGCAATGAGCAGTGAGCGGTGAGCAGTGAGTCGTAAGCAATTTATTTTTTTCAATTGGGCACCTTATAACCACAGATTTGGAATGATTTACAAGAAACAATTTTACATTGTGACCTATTTCCGTGGTATGAAAAAAGTACTAAATGGGAGAAAGTTGGATTAAAAAACCCGGAAATAAACTGTTTGCATGATATTTGGATGAATGTAGATAGTTGAATGTAGATGAATGATTGCACAGCTTATAGTTTTAAAAAATATAGCAACTTCAAAAATATTAGTAAAAAAAAGACAATAGAAAAAAACCAGCGGAAGAGCTCCTCGGTATTGAGGAGCGCCCTGAGGGCAAAATAAATCAAAATAAAAAAAAACAAACAAAAAATAGAAAACCAGCCGAAGGGTTCCTCGGTACCGAGGAGCGCCCTAAGGGCGAAACCAAGAAAAAAAAAAAAAAACTAGCCGAGGGGCTTTTCGGTACTGAGAAGCGCCCCGAGGGAAAAAAAACAATTTTTTAAAATTATATAAAAAAAAAAAAAACCAGCCAAGAGGCTCCTTGGTATCGAGGAGTGCCCTGAGGGCAAAACAAAAAAAAACAAAAAAAAACAAAACAAAAACAAAAACAAAAAAAAAACAAAAAAAACAAAAAAAAAACCCAGCCAAGGGGCTCCTTGGTACCAAGGAGTGCCCTAAGGGCGAAAAACCAAAAAAACTAAAATAAACCACCACCTGCCGAGGGGCACCTCGGTACCAAGGAGCGCCCTGAAGGCGAAAACAAGGGAAACCAAAAAAAATTATTAAAAAAAAATTAAAAATTATTAGCAAGTTGTTGCCCATTAAGAAAAATTCTCCTTAAGAGGTTATCCATATTGCCTATTTGGCACTCCAACCTTCTCCGTAAATTTGAATACAAAAATTCTTGCTTCCACTACAATTTTACATGATTTTACAACTCTTGCTTCTACTACAATTTAAGTGAGGGAAAAAATGGCACCTTGGTACCAAAGTGCCCATTTGGCACTCCAAACTTTTATGTAATTTTGAACACTAAAATTCTTGCTTCAACTATAGTCTTCATCGCAGTGGTGCATTAGGCAAACACAAAGCGTGGGTGAACTGCAAACACTTGTATTATGTATACAGATTCTTGTGCAAGGCAAATTTGGAGGACAACAAGTATATACATGCATCAAGTCTTAGTTTCAATGAAAGTATAACTCCTACTCCGCAATAGTAATCTCTAAGTTTTTTTTGTTTTGGTCATAGTATTTATGGCAAGTTATTGCCTCTTTTACAGTTTAATTTTGAATCTACACAAAACTTTGGAGGGCCAAGATGGCTCCTTGGTACCGAAGAACCCTTTTGGGCTTCACAAAAAACTTGTGAAGTTCAACGATTTTCATTTGTAGAAATAGTAGAATTTCTTGAGGAAAAACATTTTGAAACATGTTTTATCCATTGTTGGAAATGGAAAAAAAATCAAAAAAATTAGACAACAAAAAAAGGAAATAAATGGGTCTAGCAGGCTCTTTGGAACAGAAGAACTTCTTTTGACTTCTTTAAAATCTTGTAGTTCAGTGATTCATCTTCACTCTTGAAAGGTATATCTTTTTATGTGGCATGAACTATGAAGCACTGTAAACTAACATAGTTTTTGTTTCCCATTAAATTTCATGTCACTCATAGAGAAATTTTCATAAAACTATATGAGATTTTGAATGGATGCCCTAAACTTCGTTCATTCATAAACTCTGTCTATCCATGAAATATATCATCCAAACTTAGTCATCCATTTAATGACGAGAAATAGTCAACTCCATAGCCCATTTGTAAGTGAAAAATCACTAAAGACATTTGTAAACCGCGGTAATAGGTTGCGAAAACTACTTCTTAAATAAAGTTCCAAATATCATTTATAGAAAATTCCTATGATTAGAATATTTTTGTCCATTTTTATCCTCCATCCTCACTGCTCAAAGCTCACCGCTCACTGCTCACTGCTCACATTCTAGCGTCGTTGTGTCAAGATCATGTCAAAAATAAAAAATAAAAGCTCTCTACATTTAATGGCTTCCCCAATCCATGGAAAGGAGCAACGCCATGTCCAAGGCCCAAGTGCATTTCAAAGGATCGCCCAACGCCACTCGCTTACTTCAATGGATGGGTTGAGTCCGCGACCCAACAAGACGTCCATACCATGGCCATCCGTTTACACCATGCGCTATTGTCCATGCCCCGCCTTTCTATCCATGCCCCAAGTTCCCCGGTTTAAGAACACCAGGAGGATGGTTTTGTAGCGTGAGCGCCTTTCGGTGACGTCCCCGCCTATACCTCATCGGTTCTCCCCCTACCTACTCTATGTATAAAAGCAGCTAGGAGGGCCAACATTCCCCACATTTGTCACCTTGGCCTTTATCTCTTGGACTTCAATTTAGTTTGAGCTCCTTGTGAGTTTGCTTGGATGGCAGGTGGCCTTGGTTTGCTGTTGAGTGATGTGAAAATCACTTCAAGCAATAGACTAGCGCTAACTATTATTTAGACCATCTTGTCCTACAGGACACCCCCTTTTTTGGTTCACCAAAAAGGATGAAGGCATTTGCAATCATTCGTGAATGCAATGGGAAGTCAATGGAAGCAAACAAAAAAATAGGAACGTTGGTACAATTTTTTTGAGAACGGTCGTAAAGTGAGTTGTGTTTTCTACAAGGAATCTTTCAGCTACAAAGGTGAGCGCGCTTTTGCATACGTTGGGTACAGCACCGAGTCGGAGAGGTCAATTTTTCGTAGCCTACCATGGTCGGTGCGACATAGATTTGCCAATTGAGCAAACATTGTCCCGCAACAAATGAGTCACGCGGACATGTATGGAAGGGATTCAATTTTGGGTGTTCCATCAAGAACAAAATTGTTGCGAGTTCAAGCCAATCTATCGCTTAGAATGAAGTGACGGGTGGGGTAATAAGTGGGGATCTAGAAGAAGAGGCTAACCTCTCTCAAGGGAATGACCCTTCACAATTGTCTGGTGGTCTCGCAACATCGAATTCCATAGGATCTGGTACACTACGTCAGCAACGGATCCTAATTGCTTTCAACATTGCAAAGAGTAGGGGTTGGATGAGAAGTGGGCAACTTTTTTCTATTAGGCAAGTCTGCTAGTTAATGTGGCAAGGAATCATGCCTTCATTGAGGCGGTGAGAGCAACCTCCGTGGCAAAGTTTGTATACAATCCACCTTTCTATTACTAGTTGAGGACTAATTTGATTGAACTTGAGAGGTTGCACATTGACAAAGAGATTGAAGCCAAAGTTGATTTTGGGGTCAAGATCACGAGGTGACAATATGCACTAATGGTTGGGATGATATCAACCGGAGGCCCCTCATGAATGTAATGATGTCATGCTCTATAGGTGATGTATTTGTGGGGAGCATTGACACCAGTGGGCACCAAAAATCCATGTGCTACATAGCGGACCATCTGAAAGTATTCATTGAGAAGTTCGGTCCCAAATATGTGACGTAAGTTTGCACAGATAATGCAGCAAACATGCTTGGAGCATTGAATGATATTGTTCTTTCATACCTGCACATTTTTAAGCAAAGGTGCATGGCTCTGGCATTGGATCTCATGTTGGAAGATTGGGCCAATTGTATATACTTGACCATATTTTACTCTATAGAATATAGAAAATATATTAAAGTTTAGCAAGACTTACACCTTTGGAATGAAGAATCTTCAACTAACATCTTTCATTTGGTAGTCATTTCAATATCTAAACCTCATCATGTTCAAATACAACACCGTACGTGTTGAGTACGATGGCGAGCAGCACCACCTTCTGACGTTTAACCCCTAAATTTTCAAAAGTCCCCTTGGGAGACTCTAGAAGGTTCGGGCAAGTTCCTATGGTGTAACTTTATAATGATTTTGTTTGATATTTTTCATGTAGATGGACATTACTAAAAGCTTTGTGTGAGTTTAATTTTTTCTAAACCCGACATTTTATGAAAAAGTTATAGGGTTTTGAAGTTCAAATGGGGAGAGCGAGCACGTCGGGCAACTCCAAAAACTGTTGATAGAACACTTTATTGAATGTGAGATTTTCAATACTAGCAAGTAATATATTTTCCTTCCAAATTGTAAAAAAAAATCTCTTGTCTTTGGTGAAAAAAGCATATAAATCCAAGTCAAACATTTTCACACATTATCGCACATTGTCGGGCAAGGTACCAAAAAAACTTCTTGTTTTTCACATAAAACTTTGAGATCATCATATTTTTTTTACTTTTTATTTTTTTCCGCAGCATTATGTGGTGTAAACCTTCTTATTTACCATTCGGATTCTCATTCTTAAACATACAAAGTTCACAAAAAAAAAATATTGCAAATTGACAATTTTTGAACCTCCACTCCTTGCACAATTTTTTTGAATATGCTACACCCTTTCTCTACCTCTTAAAATTGGTGTACAAGGAACAAATACCATGCTTAACATGATGGAAATGAATTTAGACCTTGTGTAGTGCAAAAATTTGACACCAAGTGAAGTCAAAGTCTATCGATCCATGAGACGCCGGGGAAGAAAATGGACCCTTTTTTCTACTTCCATCACTATAATATTACAATCCGTGCGGTCAAACCTTATGAAATTTTGTGAGTAAGTTACTCAATAAGTCTTAATTGAGATCCTATGATTAAAACTAGAAGTAAAGTTTTTTTGTTCTGTACTTACTCATTGCACTAAAACAAGCAATTTTGAAGTGTTTTTGGTGTGAAATTGTCAAAGAAATTTAGGGATTGAGGGCTGTATGGTCTTCTCCTGCAACTTTGATGCCGAGTGACGTCATCCAGCCCTGCTAATTCAACAGTGAACACTGTACTTGTGGAGACCTGAATTCTGTCGGAATCTCATGCTCAAGTCAATGATCATGAACGAGTGAAAGAACTTCACCAGACATGATTCAAGATTTCTCTAACTTAACGTGTCGGTTGCAACCAAATGACCAACACAGAACTTAACGTGTCGGTTGCAACCAAATGACCAACACAGAACATTACGTGTCCTGCATATTATCGTGTTTATTTAACATATTATTTAGTTACTGAAAGATAATAGTTACCCAACCTCTCCCCAACTTGAGTTTGGACCTCTTTTCTCATTTTGCATCATTTAAACCAGTCATAATTTTTTGGCTAGGATTCAAGATAACCTCTTCTTCTTCCTTCTGAAAGAAAGATTATTCCAGTTCTAACTTGAGCTCTGAATCGAGTGAGGAAAGAGTAGTATTATGAATCTAAAGAGGGCTATCTTTGGGTCACGTTACAAATGATTTTAATATGGAGAACAGTCCAACCAAATTACCTTTTAATTAATAGTAGCACTGTCGGCAGCGTCTCTTGACTTGTTCCCTTGCTTTAACATGGCTAGAACTGTCGGTTTTGTACAGTAACCAGACAATTCCAGACAGAGAAGGAGTTCAACGCGCATTATTCGCTGAGAAACAGACATTATCTAAATATCTCACCATTGTCTGGTAATTAAAGCACAGCTGCAAAATTTTCTACCACTACTGAATCATCAGTACTTCCACGAAATGACTTCTGGCTCATATCTGTCGGATCATGCTCGGTATATAAGAACTCAACTGAGCTCACAAATGCAAAACACTCAATCAAATTTGCTCATGTAGTTCAGTGCAGGTCCAGGGTCAGTATTTTTTAGCCTTCATGTTGGTTAGCTACACAGTAGAAACTGTTTGAGTGTTGGTTTTTGATGGTACACTCAAGTTTGGTTTATAACTATTCGGTGTGAAGTCGTGGTTTTAGTCAATGTTACGTTTAACTCAGCCTCGGAAGGATTCTCTACTCTTTCACAAGAGACAAACTGTTTTTTAGTCAATGTTATATGCTCAGAAAAGCTTCGATGAGCATATTGCAGGGACTAGAAAAGAGTTGTCACGTGGAGCTAGTTGACAACTGATTAAGCAAGAGATTCCTTGTTTTAGTCAGTGATACACGCGTTCTATTCAGCTGAGTTTCCACGTGTATCACTGATTGAAGCACGAATAGATCTCTTTCTACGTGTAAATTGGAGCGACGTAATTCTAAGCAGGAGGTTGATTCGTTCCTTTTAGCCAATATCACTTGCTCAATCTCATGGGAGCTAGCACGTGATATTGGCTCAAGGAACAGATTAACGGACTCCTGTGTTTGTGCCACAAGAGCATGGCTAATGTTCATTTGAAGGACAAGGACGTCGGCAAGGGATATTCGAAGAAGTTTTCGGTGCCCTTGGACGTGACGGCGGCGGCGGTGGTGTACGACGGCTTGTTGCATGATCCTCTTGTTATTGGTTTCTCCTTTTGCAATTAAATCTCCGTTTAATTTGTGACAAAAAATAATTTAAAAAATTGATTTCCATCTGGGGCTCAGTGAGAAAGTCTTGATTGATTTCTTTGAGGAAGAAATCAAACTTTGGTGTCCTGTAAGTAGACAGACCTTATCATTCCGGAACTGATGCCCAAGATCATCCATTAAGGTAAGCCTCCCCATAACCAACAAAAACCCATAGCCAACGTCTATAAATTTGGGGTGTATCCAACCCTCTTCCATCCCATTACCACCAACTGAGCCCCAAATGGAGGTTTGCTATTAGTCAAGACCCTTACTTTTGGTCGTTGGTTTGGGGGGTACCTATTGCTGGCCACCCACTAAACATGGCTGCACAATTTAAAAATTCATAACTAATTCAGTTTTCATCGAAAAAATATAAAATCACTTGGGTTAGAATTGTAATTCTATTGGCTATCACTGAAAAATAATAGTATAATTATCTCCTCTCTCCATACATGCTCAATCCAAGTTAACTTGTCGGTTTTAGGGGGGCTTACCTAAAACCGACAAGTTAACTTCTGGAAAAGAGCGGAGCGGTTTTCCAAAAGCCAGGCTCTTCGAAGGGAGATATAATCTGCACAGGATGTCAAGATTTCTGCAGATCAGAAGAAGATCCGCTTCGTACTAAATGCAACAACACCAATATATGCAAGACATACGTATGAGTTTATGGAGGCACATGTATGGACATGAGGTTTCCTCTCATTCAAAATGTGAGAAAAAAGGTCAGAATTGCTGCCTCACTTTACGAATAACTTCATCACCAAGGACTTTAACCCCTAAAGGACCGCGACCACTTTCGCTCAACTGCCACTGCCGAAAAGAGACACGAAAATTACATTTTAAAGTGAATTTCCAATTTTCAACCGTAAGATCTTAAAATATACTTCTATATAAACATGCCGTGAAATTTTGGTTGCAATCCACCGCACGGATTGATAGATATTAGTGTTTAAAGTCAAAACAATGGTTCATTTTCTTCCCTGCGTTGAATAGATCAGCAGACTTTGACTTCACTTTGTATCAAATTTTTGCATTGTACAAGGTCTAAATCTTTTACCATTGTCTTGAGCATGATGTTATTTCCCAGAACACCAATTTTTAGAGGTAAAAAAGGGGTGTAGCATATTCAAAACAAGTGTGCAAGGAGTGGAAGTTCCAAAATTGCCATTTCACGTTCTATTTTTTTGTGAACTACGTATGTACTCAAATGATAATCCAAACGGTCAATAAGAATGTTTTCACCACATATTGTTGTTGAAAAAATAAAAAGTGAAAAATATGAAGATCTCTAGGTTTTATGTAGAAAAGATGAAGTTTTTTTCCCCCGTTGCCTGACAATGTGTGAAATTGTTTGACTTGGAATAAAATGCCTTTTTGCACTAAAGACAAGAATTTTTTTTGAAAATTTCCATAAAAGGAAATATTCTTCATATGTGTGAAGAATCTCAATGTCAATAGAAACTTTTGTCAAAAATTTTGGAGGTGCCTAGTGTCTCCACTTTTGGCTTTAAGTGGTACTAACTTTCAAACCACAAATCCAAAAAATAAAATAAAAATATGTCCACGAAGCTCTTATTAGAGGCAATCTATAATAAAAGTTTCAGAGAAAAAGAATTTTGTTTCTAATTTTAGGAACCTGCCCAAAATTAGAAATCCCCCCAAAGGAGACTCCGGTTCTTTAGGGGTTAATCAACCAAGAAGAAGAAGAAGAACGCCAATCTCCGAAGGAGACCGGCGTGAATAAAGTGTCTGTTCGTTCCACTACTAAGACCATGCCCACCGGACAAGGAATTAGTAAGAAGGAACTACTTCCCTCTCTCGAGGGTAGACACTATGTAGCGGGTAGCCAGAGACCCGCCAAGCAAGACACCCAACCAACTAAACATCCATCTTACCAAACAAGTAGCCAAAAACACAAACAAACAAGCAGGAAGCCATGAGCCACAAGACTAACTAGTCAAGAGAAATTGAAGCGGGGGAAAATCATGGGGGGTCTTGTGTATCGGGAAGGGCTTGGTTGTTTTCAATTTTGCGTTTGTGTAGTAAAATAGACATGGCATATTGAGTAGCGGTGGTGTTAATGTTTTTAAAGGTGTTTTTAATTGTATCGATGGGTATTTTGAAAGTATCTTCTAGAGTCTTTATAGATGGGATAAAGGTGGTGGCACGAGCGCCGGATGTGATTACAACAAGGGGGTCCACATTCCATCCGAGGGCGATGATGTCGTCAATAAGAGGTTGGTATTTATCTATTTTATTTTGGATTGTTTCCGGGGAAAATCTATCGTTGCAATATGTGAATTCAATGAATTGAATGGTGTAGTCTTGGTTGATGTTATCGGGTGGTGGGTCATTGTATGGTAAGCCTTTAACACAAAGGATGTCCGGTTTTAGCCTAGCGTTGCAATGACATCTTTGGGTCATACACGAGCATGGGAGTAGCCAAGGGGGGACTGTATTCTCTTGTGGATTGTTATTGTAAGTACCGGCGTTCATTAGTATAAAACATCTCGATTTATTGTGGGAGGTGATTAGTTTTCGGATTTCCCATACCGCTTTGTTATGTCTTTTAACAATTAGAGAATGTATGTGGTGGTTTTGGCATTTGAGTAGGACATGGAGCCATGTGTCGGGGTCCGTTGAGGGGCATATGGGACATGTTATGGATGGGAATCTTTCTATTCCAAAGAAGAGTTGTTTGCGAGCGTTTCCCATATATTGACCCGTACGGAATTTGATGAGGCATGTTATTTGCGAGTCTGAGATGATGGGGTTTTTCCAAAAATTTGTAGAGAGTTCATTGTCTATGTCTTTATTGTTAGTCCATTTTTCTATGTTAGGAATATTTTCTGAAATTGTGTCAAGGTTGTTGTAGAGGTCTTGTTTTTTGAGATATTTGCCTAAAAATCTAATTGGGCCTTTGTCGGGTGTATCTTCTTTGGAGGGCCAATCTTCTTTTTGAAAGTAGTATGGGGTAGCGTGGGCATGTTCGTGTGGGTCTTTGGCGTTTTTGTGTGTTTTTTCTCGCCCTTCTTTTGCTAGTTTGTCTGCTTGTTCGTTGCCATCAATGTTAGCATGGGCTCTCACTTTGTGGAGGGTTGTGATTTGTGTACGGTTTTGTAACATTAGGACCATTGATGTTAATATGGTTTTGTCGGGGTGGCTATTGTGAAGGGTAGGGTGTGTTATTTGAGTGTTAAGTAGGTAGAGTGCATTTATACAATCGGTGAATATATGTGCGGGTTCATCATTGTATTTTGTTGTGATGATTTGTAGTGTTTTGTGGATGGCCATGAGTTCTGCTCTGAGGATATTTTGTAGTCCATGGAGTCTTTTGGCTAGTTTAATTTCTTTGGTAGAATTATATATGCCATAGCCAGCTTTTTCTCTGCGCCAAGATCCCGGGCTAATTTGTTCTGGTGGTTTAAAGGAGCTGTCGGTGTAATAACTGTATGTGGGGTTAAATTTTGGTGTGGTATGGGTTTTATAGTCTGGAAGAGAGGGAGGTATGACGGAGTAGTTTAATGTGTTGTTGACATAGTTTAGTTTTGACCATTTTTTACTTTTGTTTATAGGGGTTTGTATGGGTGTTGGTGGGGCCAGTTTTGTGTATAGTCGGTGTATGCCTAGATTGTTTGTTATAGAGGTAATTTCCGCAAGTCGTTCTAGGGAACCAAGGGTTTGATTTTGATGATGGACGCATAGTATTTGTAATGTAGATGGCTCTATTCGGGGTTTTTTTAGCTCGGGTGGAATAGTAGGTTCTTCGTATGGTATTGTGTCTGCTTCAAATATTGCGATGATATGGGAATCTGGGAATGGATTTGGATGTTGGTTGTTGTTTTGGTACCAATTACTGTTCGGTGTGATGATGATTGTTTTTGTGTTATTTGGATCATATTTGGCGGCAAGTCTAGCCCAATGTATGGCTTGTTCCATATCCTTCTCGTTGTGGGGGTGGGCTATGCCATTACCGGTCCATTTGTAGTCAAAGGCCTTACCTAGGGATCCGAATATTTTGTCTCTTTCATAGGGTGAGTAGAATTTTTTTAGTTTGGTAGAGCATGTGACCGGGGAAGAGAAGTATGATTGCTCGATATTAAAGGATGAGATCAGTGAGTCCAAAATGGGAGTGGGTATTGTGTATTGGGCATTTTTGAGGGGGTCAGTTTTTGGTATTCGGTATTTATACCTTTGGTAGAGCCATATTAGTTCGGTTTCAAAGGGTTGGATTGTTGGTTCGATGTTTGTAGGAGTTTGTAATTTTGTATTATATTGATTCCATAACCATTGGAGTCGGGTAACGGGGATGGTGTGTAAATGTCGGCCGTTTTCTTCGAATAGATGTGCTTGATTGTTATCTATTTGAATTGTGTTTGAGGATGTAAGGATATCCTTTTCGGGGTTGCATTCAGTTGTGTAGATGTTTAAGAGTGGGATAATTATGGGTGGTGTTACGGACCTTGAGTCTGAGAATTGTTCTTGTGGATGGTGGGCAAGGATGATATCTGAGTATATTTTGTTTTGGATCATTTGGTAGTATTGTTTTAATTTTTCAATGTTATGTGTGGAGGTATTGGTGTCATGCCGTGGAAAAAGGTCTCTTTGGGGGAGCCATTTATTGTATGTATTATCATCATGTTGCCATTGGCATAAATATTTTGTGTATGTAGTTTGTATGTTATTTGTGTCTGTGTGTTGGATATGTTTATGGTTTATGATATTATTAATGGGGTATGTGATAGGGTTTTTGGGGATGTATGTTGGGGGGTGGGGGTGGTATGTATGTGGAGGGTTAGGGGGATTGGTTGGTGTGGGAATATTTCTTGGGATGATGTTATTGTTGAAGGTGATGAACGGATCTTTAAGTGTATGAGAGTATGGGTGTATGTTGCAAGGAGTATGACATATAGTGGGGCATGTTAGGTGGCAAAATAGTTGTTTAGCAACACTTAGGGCACTTTTTATTAGTTTAGATGGGGTGAAGTGGTAGGTTTTGAAGTCCTCATTGTTCATGATGTGTGTACCGTTAGGTAAGGTAATTTGGTTTAGTTCAAAAATATTTTTTGAGAGGAGTTTTTGTAGAAGCTTTTGGGAGAGTTGGGCATTGAGTGTGTTATGATTTAATGTTTCTTGGCGCCATAGTATTTCTAGTGTTGTAGGATTTGTGAGGAAGTTCGGGAGCGTACTTTTAAGGTGGGCTTTAGCTATATGTTTTAATAAGAAGAATGTTCATGTTATTGGTGATCTTATGCAGTCACTTTTTTTAATTCTCGGTATGTTTTCAGCGCCACCATATTGGGCAAGGACATAATGAGTTAATCCATTATATATTTTCCCAAGTCTTCCTTTATCATTTAAAGCATTTTGCAGCTGTTCGCCTATACATCGGAGGTATGCGTTTTTGAGGGAGAAAGCTTCAAGTCCAAATAGGTTATGTGGTAGTTGGGTTATTGCATTTGACATACATTTTGGTAATCCACATATGGTTTTTTGTATGGCTATTATTTTTTTATCAAGTTTTTTGATAGCTGGCATAGAGTATGGTACACCGTAGAAACTGTATGCCACACCTGGGCGTAGTACGGTATCAACCATTTTTATTTTTTGTTTCATGGTGGCTGGGCATGTTGTTAGTTCTTTGCATTGTTTGATGAGTTTTGTCGTTGTGGTGTGGATTTGGATTTTCCATTTTAGTGAGGGAACAAGGTTTGTGCCTAAGTATATGTATGGTTCATTTTGGTGTAGTATGGGGATCGGTTGATTGCGGTAATTGATGTTCGAGGCTTGCATTAGGGCTTTGAAAGTGGTAGGATTCAATTTGGATTTGTTTGGGCATCCGGTAGCGGCACATTTTGGGACTCCTACATCCATACCGGCCCATTTACAATATCTATCAATTTTGTTTAGTTGTATTTGGATTGATTTGATTTTGTTAGTTATGGTGGCTAGGTCATCCGCGTATGCGGCAGAGTTTATTATGACCTGTGATGTGCCAAAAGTGTATCCGTAATTTCCTCTTTCTAGCCATCTGAGTAGTGGTTCTAGAAATATAATGAATAGGTATGGGTTGAGGGTGTCCCCTTGTATGGTTCCTCTTTGGATGGGTATAGGTTTTGTTTTCCCAAAGTGTTCACCGGTATAACATGTAGATGATTTAGCATAGATGTTTCCAACAAGTGTAGTTGCATCTTTTGGGTAACCAAGGTCCATCATTATTGCTAGAAGTCGGGCATGGTCAATTGAGCCAAAGGCATTTTTGAAGTCCACGTATAGTATGTATATATCTTGGTTAGTAAACTTTGCGTCTTCTAGTGCGGCTATTATAGTTTGTATTTGTCGTGCGGTACTTCTCTCTGCTCTAAATCCTTCTTGACTATCATGTAGGATTTTGAATTTTTCGCCGTATGAGGATAGTATGGAGGTGAGTGTACTGGTAAAGAGTTTGTATATTGTGTTAGCTAGTGCAATTGGTCTATGGTTGGGTAGTATGGACGGGTCGCCTTTTTTGTATAGTAGAATTGTTGTACTTAATTTCCATGAGTTTGGTATCTGTTTTTGTTTATAGCAGTGGGAGAAGAATAGAAATAATAGCTTGTGAAATCTTGGAGGCATGTTTTTGAGTATTGAGTTTGGTATACGGTCTGGGCCTGGGGCTTTATTATTTCCAAGATTTTGAAGGCATGTGTCGTATGTGGCTCTGCTGAGGTATTTATGTAGTGGAATTTCTGGTTGGCCCCGTTTGTCAAGGGTATATCCGTCCAGGTCGTGCCAAGGGTATTGGCGTATTGCACATGTGCATTCTATTGTATGTTGTGGCTGGTAATTACATGTTGGTACTGTTGGTCTATTGGTTTTTGTTTGTTGGTTAAATATTTCATTCGCAATGTCTTCGGGGCTAGTTAGAATATTATTATATTGATCTTTGATACAATCCATTGGCGGGGATTCAAGGTTTTTGAAGACTTTCTTGTTAATTTTTTTGGGGCTGATTTCGTATAGTTTTCTGTATTTTGAGATGGCTTTTTTAATGTTTTCTTTTGTGTATTTTGTGATTATTTTCCGGGCTTGTATGTTGGCATTTTTTGCAATTATCGCGATATCTTTTATCCATGTATCGTGGGGAAGGTCCGGAGGCGGCGGGGTAGGGATTTGGATGTGTTGTATAGTTAGTAGTTCGTTGTGTATGGGGTGGTTACGCCATTGAGGGTTGTTTTTTACAATTCTAATGGTTTTACGTATGGTATGGTATGTGGTTAAGTGTTGTTTCCAAGTTTTAGAAAGTTTGCGGGGTAGATACCCGCCTTGTTGAGAAGTTCTGTTTGTCATTTGGGGTATTGGATGTGCTTTACAAGTTTGTTCTAGTGTATCAGAGATTTTATTGATGAGTTTGTCTAGAGAGTGGCATGCTTCTTGCCATTGTGCTTGTGTTAATTGACTATTATTTTCAAGAGTGTTTATGAGGGAGTCTATTTGTATGGAATTTTCTTCGAAGAATTTTGTGTTGAATTTTTCTATGTTGGTTTTTGGGATGGGATTGAGTATGCGTATAGTGTCTTTGTTTGGGATTGTAGGAGTTCTACTAATTAGTGTGTTATGTGGGATGTGCAGTTGTACGGGTGAGTGGTCCGAGTTGAGAATAATATCTTTGTTTGTTGTGGAGGTGTATTGTGTATTGTTGTTTGTACTTATATAGAATCCATCTATTAGACTCCAATCACTATAATTGTAGCCACCTTGTCTAGAGAATTGTGTATCGGTATTGATGTAAGTGAAGTTTAAGTTTTCTGTGAATCGGCACCATTGGTAATCAATGTTTTGAGGGGGGGTGTGATGGTTTCCATTTTGGCGGCCAATTAGCGCTATGTCTCTGTTGAAGTCTCCACATAATAGGTATGTATGATTGGGATGATTATTAATTTGGGATGTAATGGTGTTTTGTATATCTAAAAGAAATCTAGTATCTTCGGGATGAGATGGCATATACATGTGAAAGATTAACCATGGTTGTAGTGGGTGATTAGTGATTTTAATTATTTGAATGTATGGTGATATGTGCATTGGGGTAGGGATTTTGTTGATGTTGTCGGGGAATGTATATTTTTTGTGTATTAATGTAAGGAGGCCACCGCGGCCCGGTGTATATGGTCTCCTTTGTTGCATGCATCTTGTAAGTGCATGTGTATTGTTAAAGATGAGTTTATAGTTTTGAAATATATTTTGTATATATTTTGTAGATTTTGTGGCGGTTAGTTTTGTTTCTTGTATAACTATAAGAGCCGGTGGTGTGTCTGTGTTTGCGACTAAAGTTTGTAAGCTAGGAAGGGCAGTGGTTAGTGAGGAGGCATTCCATGTAATTATGTATGTATTTTCTTGGTTTTGTCTAATGTTTTGATTTTGGTTTTGGGGGGGGATGTAGGGAAGAGGTGGGGGTGGGTGGGTGTATTCTGGTATAGGGTCTAGACATTTTAGTGATTCATTTATGAGGTTGTTAGGGAGGTAAGGGAATTTTAGTTTTATTATATCATTTGAGGGTGGTATGTCTTGACTGTGTAAGAAGTCGTATAGTCTTTTATGTATTGAGTTCTCATGGTTTATAATATTTTGGTTGTCTACTAGGAATTTGGTATAGGGGTGTGGAGTGTAAATGTGTCGTTCTGGTGGGTTTTGTAAGGTTAATAAGGTTTGTAGGAGTGTATTAGTCCATGTAATTGTGTTCAAATTTTGTGGATTTAGAAGTTGGTTACATTCATCTATGTTTGGTTGAGTAGTGATTATTAGTGCATATAAGATATGAGGTGGTGGATGCGTATTTTTTTGTTGTATGTATTGGGCAATGTTTGGGTGGGAAGTGTTGTGTATGTGGTGTAATGTATGTGTGTTTTTTAGGAATGGTGCGAAGGGTTTTGCAATGTGTTCATATTCTGGTTGGAGTTTTATGGTATTAGGTATAAAGTAGATTTTGGCATTTTTCTTATGTGATGTAGGATGTCTTTTTAGTATATTGGGCATGGGTCCCGGGTTGGTTTCAATGTCTCCTCCTAGAAGTAGTAGAAGTTTGTGGTATATATGTTTAGTGGTGTATTTTAAAGGCTTTGTTGTGTTATTACTGACTTGTTGGTTTGAGGGTAGGTGGATGTTTGTATTTTGTGTGTGAGTTGTGGGTTTATTTATTTTTATAGTAGGTGTAGTTGTTTTCGTCTTTAGTTTATTTTTTGTCCATGTGTTTTTTGTGTTTGTTTTTGTATTAGTAGTGTATAGATGTATGTATGATTGGTTGTATTTTATCATGGTTGTTTTTGTCCGTGTGCATATGTAACTATTATGTTTAAGACTATTTGTATGTGGGTTTATGTTGGTTTTTAAAGTGGCTTTTAAGTCCTTTTTTTCATATGCGGTGTTATTATATACTTTGTGGTTTGTACAATTGTTTGTTTTGGTGTTTGTATTAGTATTTGGTATGAGATATGTTTTGGCATTCTTTTTGTGCGAAGTGGGGTGTCTTTTTAATATGTTCGGCATGGGTCTTGGGTTAGTCTTCATGTCTCCTCCAATTAGTATTAGTAGTTTGTAGTAGATGGGTTTTTTGTTTTGTTTTAGAATTTTTTGTTTTTGAATGTGGCTTTGGTTTTTGTGTTTTTTTGATTGTATGTGTTTGTCTTTGTATGTGTGTATGTATATGTATGTGTTTCGCTGATGGTGTGTGGTTGTCCTTGTGTGTGTGTATGTAGTTTTATGTGGTATTATATTAGTATTCTTTTGTATGTTTGTATTAGTGTATGTCACGATTTTTGTCTTGGTATTTGTATCAGTATCTTTGTTAGTATTTGTGTTAGTATTCGTATGGGTACACATACCAATATTTGTATTGGTATTTGCATTAGTATAAGTATTAGTATTTGTGTTTATATACGTAACCGTATGTGTATCAATATACGTACTGGTATTTATATCAGTATATTTATAAGTATACACATCGGTGTATGTATCCGTATACGTATCAGTATATGTACCCATATATTGAAATAATGTGTTATCTAAAAGATTTGTTTCTAAACATATTTTGTCTAAAAATATGATTTCTAAAAACAGATTGATATTTATTTCAGATAGATTCGTATGTATTCTTACTTTCATTAGAATTTCTATTTTTAGTAATTCTATTTTTGGCGCGCACGGCGCGAAAACGCACTCCCTCCCGGCCATCCCTGCTTCAATTTTTCTTCCACACATTCTCAACAAATTTCTACTCTTTAATCGCAAATTCTTCTCATCTTCATATTTATCAAGTTTAATTTTATTATTAACTTTGCTTTTATCCCTATAATTAGTATTCCAACTTCTATTTTTAGTATGCGGTGTTTTGGTTTTAGTACCTTCTCTGCTTATTTTTAATCTATAATTTGTGTTTCTCATTACTAATTTGGTTAATTTTCCATCCCTTATTTTTTATTTTCTTAGGAGGCATATTCTATTTTTAGTACTGCTGTTTTTTCCCGTATTCTTATTATTTGTATTCTTATGATAATGGTTTTCTACCTTATCCTTTTTAATATTTTTAATATTACTTGCTCTATTTGAAACCTTTGAAATTTTATAAATATCTATCTTCTTCCTATTTAATTTATTATATCTCTTTTTACTCTCCTTGATTTTCTTATTTTTAGCCATTTTAATATTCCTTGTCTTTTTATGGTTTTTGGGTTTAGATTCCCTTCTACCCTTAAGTATCTTTATTACAAAAACTCCATTATTGTTTTCATTATTATTGTTTCCTTTTTTGTTATATGTAATTATGATACTTATTTTTTCCTTCCTTTTATTATTTATTCTAATTCCATCTTTTCTCTCATTCTTTTTATTTTTTGTTTTGGTTTTGATACTTTTTTTTTTTGTTTGTAAATTTAGTCTATTCCTATGATTAATTTTATCCATTTTATTTATTTTTTTGTTTGTTTTTATTTTATTACCTTTTCTTATTTTTGTTTTATTTACTTTCTTTGTTTTATTTCCTTTGTCTTTTCCAATTAATAGTAGTAGTTTGTAATAGATAGGTTCTTTGTTTTGTATCATAGTTTTTTGTTTTTGTATATGTTTTTGTATATGTTTTTGATATTTTATTTTTTGTTTTTTTGTTTGTATGTATTCGTCTTTGTATGTGTGTATGTGTATGTATGTGTTTCTTTGATGGTGTGTGTTTGTCTTTGTGTATGTATATGTGGTTCTATTCGGTTCTATATTACTATTCATTCGTATGTTCGCTTTACTATGTGCCATAGTTTTTATCTTGGTATTTGTATCAGTAATTGTGTTCATGTTTGTGTTAGTACATATACTAGTATCCGTATTGGTGTTTTCGTCGGTATTCGTACAACTATAGTTATCAGTATTTGTATTAGTGTACTTATACGTATATATACCAGTATTCATATCAATATATGTACTCGTATTCGTTTCAGTATATGTACTAGTATAGAAATCAGTATACGTGCTAGTACTTGTACCCGTATATGTACCGGTATACTTAATAGTATAGGTCCGAGTATTCATCTCAGTATTTGTATCCGTATATGTATTAGTATTGTATGTATTAGTATTTGTACCAGCATTGGTTTTGTAATATAGTATCAACTCAACTTTTGTGTATGTTATCCGTCCACATTTTACTGATTCAGTAATTAGGTTGTTGAGAAGGTATGGAAATTCTTGTTTTATAGTATCTTGTGTTGGTGGTGTCCGATGATTATGTATAAGATCATATAGTTCTTTATGTGTTGATGTTTTGTGTTTTGTAATATTTTGGTTATTATCAATGAATGATATATAGGGGTGTGGGGTGTTAATATGTCTTTCTGGGGGATTTTGTAGGTTAGCAAGGAAGTTTAGTATTGTATTAGTCCATTGATTTATGTTTGGGTTTTGTGGGTTTAGTAGGAGGTTACATTTGTCTACGTGTGGGTGGGTTGTAGTTATTATGGCGTATAGGATATGTGTTGCGAGGTGTTCATTTTCTTGTTGTATATATTGGATAAGGTGTGGATGTGTGTTGGTGTATAATTGGTGTAGGGTATGTGTGGGTTTTAGTATAGGTGCAAATGATTGGGCAATATGTCTGTATTCCGGTTGGAATTTTATTGTGTTTGGTGTGAGGTATATTTTGGCATTCATTTTGTGTTGTGTTGGGTGTCTTCTTAGTATGTTTGGCATAGGTCTTGGGTTGGTTTCTATGTCTCCTCCACGTATTAGTAATAATTTATAATGTGGTGGTTTGTTATTATGTTTAACGGATATATGTTTTATAATGTGTCGGTATTCTGGATGAAACTTGATGGTTTTAGGTGTAACATATGGTTTTATTTTTTTCCTATGTATTGGGGGGTGTCTTTTAAATATGTTGGACATTGGGCCGGGGTTTGTTTCTATGTCTCTGCTTAGTAGTAAGAGTGTACATAGGTAATAGTTTAAGGAAATTCTATTATTATTATTATTTTTTGATGAGCTGGTTTTTGGGTTTATATGTGTGGGTGTGGGTGTGTCTGGGTTTATATTTGTGTATGTGTGCGCGGTTGTGTTTGTTTTGTGTGTGTAGTTTACAATTTTTTTGCAGTATTTTGGGGGGGTGTTGGTTGGGGTATAGATGCCAATGTATATGTTGGTGTTTGTATCAGTATTTCTATTGGCATGTTTAATAGAATATAGAGTGAGTGTTGTGACCCGATAAATGTATGTTTTTCTCCAGGGATTGTGGATAAGGAGTTGTTGTGAGTTAGAAGGAAGTTTACGTGGGTAAGGAGGGTGGTGATATTTTTTGATTTTAGGATGGGTGGTAGGGAGTGACGTGTATGGTGTATGTGAAGGTGCATGATTTTGTAGGTATTGAGCAGTATGGCGGTATTTTTTAGTTGGTGTTTGATGTGAGATATGTGTTGTTTTGGGTATAGGGGGTTGTGGTGGGTAAGTATGTTTGTGAGATGTGTATGTAGTGTGTGTGTTTACCCAAGGAATGGGGTGTGTGTTTTGAGTATGTTTGTGGAAGTACAATGTGTTTTTTGGAAGAGTAAGGTTCCCCTTTGTAGATGGTAGGTGTGCAATCTTTGGTATTGAGTGTAGTTTGTATGTGGTTTCCCGAAGGAGGTATGTGTTCCATATACACTTGTGTGGACAAAGTGTGTATGTATTAGGAGTAAAATTCTTAAGAATATAAGAGAAAACAATGAGTCCTACAGTGTAGGGGAGTTTGTTGATCCGTGATTTGTATCTATGTATGTGTGTGATGCGAGCATTTTTTTCAAGAACACTAGAGAAGAAGAGGACTATGGTGAGGGAGGGGAAGGTTACTAAGTGTTAGGGGGGGAAGTGGGGAGAGGTATCTATAAGGTAGATTTCTAGCAACGAGTTGCAAAGTGTAGAATAGGTAATGAGGGGATATGTGGATAGAAATGTGGTGGTGGATGCATCTAAGAGGTAAGGTGGAGCTATTGAATAGGGCCCATCGTAGTGGGTTAGGAGGAGAGAGATTACAAGGGACATATGAGGACGTAGAGGTAACATAGATGACTTATGAGGCAAAACTAGAGAGAGGAGTTGAGATGAGGGTATGACAGTATTCATAATGGCAACTATGATGGTGATAGAGAGATAACTATGAGTAGGGGTGATAGGTGGAGAGGGGGTCAAGTTACCAATCCACCACAGAGTTCCATGGTGGTGGAAACTTTGTCTGTGGTCCGTGGTCAATCCACGTTTGTCGGATCTCCTGGGGCGGGAAGCTTGGACCTCGAGATATCTTGCAATGCTAGTAATGTGGAGGCCATCAAACTCTCCACATTGGTGAATTTGGTACGGAGCTCATTGGTGGCATTGTTGGTATACTCTCGGGTTTCCTTGATGATGTCTTCTCGAAGAGTAGAGAGCTCCTTGCGTAGTCTCTGGTTACCTGCTTCCATGATGGCTGCCATTTCCGACCTGGTGATGCCGGCAGGGGTGGGTGTGACCTGGATTGAATCAACGGTGTTGACTAGGGCCTTGTTGATGTCGTTGAAACCCCATTTCTCGACCAGAGAGGGAGTGGGGGGTGCAATGCCTTCAAGGCTTCTACGGTGAGGAGCAATTTCTACGTGATGACTACCAATTGTGAATGTTTTGTTTAGCAGCTTTCTGTAGATAATGGGATTAATAAGTTGCACATTAGCACTGCCATTGTGCTTCCCCCCTTCCTGCCTATGGAACCATATGGATATAACATTCTTCTCTTCAAACACCTTGTTGATGATGGCCGAAGTTTCCTCAACACCCATGAGGATGGGGAGTTGTGAGAGTGTGACCATGAGAGCATCCCTTTTCGCTCGATCAATGGTTGAAAATCCACTCGACCTAGTAGCCCTTGCTGGAATCACTTCTTGGTGTGTAGTGATTTGGTGAAGTTCGAATTTCTTGGCCTGTTGTGGGGTTGGAGCAACAATGAAGGCGTGTGACTCTCCTATCACCTTTTGCACGTCCACTATTTCGAACTCCATCTTCCTAGAGAATCCGTTCATAACTATGTCCTGGTAGAGTGTGTGTGCCGCAATACCTTTGAGGTTGTCACTCTTGATTCTCACTGATAGGTTCTTCCTTGCTACTGCGTGGAAGGTCTTACATACCTTCCCCATGGTAGCTGGGCCTAGAGGATCTAGTTGTAATATGAAGTACCTGGTGCCTCTAAGTAGAGATATAGCATCCACCTCTGGTCTGAGGAGGTGGAGCTTAATTATCCCTGCCCATATGCCCATGCCATGCTTTTTGACCCCTTTGCATAAGACTGCAACAGGGTCCATTAAGCTAGTGCCAAGTGGGATCCCCATATGCTCGAGTCTAGCGATCGTGAGTATCTTCACGTCATCATGATACATGTTGTGTTCTGGCAATTCGAAATGAATTGCTATGTGGAAGTCAAGAGAAAGACCGGTCACAGGGGAGGTGGGAATGTCAAATGGTACTTGTGTCAGGTTAAAGTGTTGCCCTTCAATGTTGTCTTGCCGTATTGAGGGATATAACAGTTGTGGGATTCTCGGATAAGCCACCTCAACTCCAAAGGCTTCCTCCGCTTCTTCCTTGGGGACTCCTCGTGTGATCATGTCTATTATACTTTCTCCACTAAATAGAGGTTCTTGTCCAGCATCAATGGCAATTTTCTCCATGGTGGAGAAGCCTAACCAAAAATGAAAAGAGGAGAAGTCGGGAGTAGAGACTTGTACTAGGGGGGGGAAATTGCCTCTTGCTTTCTTTGATGGGGTTGGTGCGTCTTCTATGGAAGGGGTTTTAGTATGGGCTTCTGTAATCCTCTTGGAGCTCTCTGAGGAACTCTCCACCTCCATGTCTACCGCTTTGTGTGTCTGGGAGAGTAGTGTATGGGGGTCAGGGAGGTCGCCAAAGGTTACTAGGGCTAGGGGGGGGATGCTGCTCGCCATTTGCGAGGGGGAGGTAGTGGTGTACTCAGCGCCACTTAGGTAGTAGAGGACGTGGTATGTCACGGGTGGGGGGGGAGGTTGCAGCTGGGGGGAGAGGGGGTCACTGGAAAGAGAGAGGGTTGAAGTGGGGGGTCTTAAGGAAAGATGGGGGTCGAAAGGGGTTGAAGGGGGGGGTCGATGGGGAAGAGAGGGGGGTTGGGAAGGGAGGAAGTTCTCAGGATGGGGGTTGTAGAGATTTAGAAGAGATATTTGTGGAGGGAGGGGGGTAGCAAGAGGGGGGTCGGTAGAGGGTGGTGGGTCGTTGGGGGTTTGAGGTCGCTGTTGAACTGGAGTCGCGGCTCGGAGGGACCTGTAGCGTAGTGCTGGAGTCGCGGTTCGGGAGGGCCTGAAGCGTAGTGACCTTGGTGTCGTTACCGAGTTAGTTGGGGTTCTAGCAGGCTGTCTATGGTTAATACAGGCTCGGGGGTTGTTGAGAGATAGTGTCGTTGTCGTCTTGATTGCCTGTTTTTGGATGTGTGCACAAGTCGGAGAGGCTCGGGGGTCAGCGATGGGAAGTGCCGTTGCCTCCTTGATTAGTTCTTCCTGCGCAGGTGCACATGTCGTGCGAGCTCGGGGGTTGGTGGGGGTCAGGGTTTTAGGATGTGTGTCTTGTTGCGTGCTGCATGGCTCGCGAGGTACTGTGAGGCGCTCGGGGGGTCTTTTGGTCTCTTGTGGCCTCGCGATGTTGTCGTTGGAGATGATCTCTAGAGCGCGCGCGCAGGTTGAACTGGGGAGCGCTCGTGTGGCAAGGTGGCAGCGCTGAGGTCTTCCTGAAGGTGAGCTCTTGGGCGTACTGCTAACGTGCGTGGAGGTTGCGTTGTTGGGTCTGTGCAGGGTCTCTCTCCTGTTGCGGTCAGTGTTATCACAATTTCGGGGACTCACTCGTGGTCTTGCTGTGGTGTCGTTGTAGGTTTGTTCTGGAGCGCGCGCGAAGGCTGAGTTAGAGAGCACTCTTGCGGCGAGATGGTAGTGCTGGGGTTTCTTTGGGGATGAGCTGGTGGGTGCGCTTGGAGTGCGCGTGGAGGTCGCTTGATTGGGTCTGTGCAGGGTCTCCTGGCTGCTGTAGTCTGTGCCGATACAGTTCCGAGGGCTCCGAGGTTTTTTCCTGGTGCCCCGAAGTTTTTTCCTAGTGCTCGTGTTCTCTGTACGAGCTGCGGTAGGCACCTCTGCTGGTAAGTCTCTGTCCCAGGGAATTGGAGTTGTGCACTGGGGGTGGAGGTTGTGTGCGTTTCTACTGGCTGTGTGTGGGGAGGGGGGGGCTGGATTGCGGTTTGCTCCTGTTGGTCTTGCCGGGGTGGTCTGGGCTTTCTGTTTCCGCCGTTTTCCGAGACGGCGAGGAGGGTAGGGGGCTGGAGGGGGAGGGAAAGAGGGAGGGGGTGGAGGGAAAGATGGTTGAGAGGGAGGGGTAGAGGGACCTGTTGCAGGGAGAGTGGGACCTGTTGCAGAGAAAGGAGAGGGATAACTGTTGAGTGGAGTTGAGGGCTTTTTGGGTGTGCTTACCTTGTTTTGTGTCCATATACTTGTTTTTTCGTGCTGATGACTAGCTTGCCTACGTGCTGTTGTTGCTTGGCTGTTGATTCCTTGTCGCTGTCCTTCTCCAACTCGGTTATCTCTACTGATGGTGATCCTTGGTATTGTGATGATGGTGCAGATCTGTTGTGGGCGCGCGCGCAGCGACTTCTTTGCTCCTTTCGTTTTCCTATAGAGATTTTTCCAGCGCTTCCGCGTGCGACATACAACTACACACGTTCTATTGTTGTGCCTAAGTGTTCTAGGGTTAGTAGTACTGTGGTTGTGCGTAGTGTTATGACTATTTTGTGTGCAGTGTCTATTGAAAGAAAGCCATATTGTGTGAAAGCAATGAAATGAATAAGTTGTAACCTGAAATGACTGACGCTTGATGTTGGGCACCCGTGTGGAGTTGTACTCTTGCTCAATCTTGTGTGTGGAGAGTCTGGGTCGGGAAGGAGGACTGGACTTGTGAGAGGTAGCAGCTCTCCCGGTTTCTCACCAGATCAGTGTTAGATCTGAGTACTAACGACTAGAAGATATGGATCTATGCCCCAACACAGAAACCCTCGCTCTCAGATCTATTTCGCTTAGATCTATTCCTCTGGTACGCTTCGTGGTCAGCTAACCCCAGATCTGGTGTGTGAGCTCTTTCCAACACAAACACTGCATCCCAAAACCTCTCTTCACCTCAGATCTACAGCTTATGGGGGCTCTCAACAAGGCCAGCACTCTTGTCGCCCATAAACTCCACTTCTGAGACTAAGTCCCTCCTCCTCCCTCACCAGAAAAAACGGAGCTCAGCTAGACATCGTAGTAGTACCTTGTTAATCAACCAACCTTTCACTGCCATGTCTGTGAAAGTGGGAAAAAAAAAACCAATAGAGTGGCGGCATGGAGAAGAAAGTCAAGGTCTTTCCAGAAACACAACATAACATTAATAACAAAGTTACCTATTTCCATCAATGTGCACATTTGGAGGCCCAGGGCGAATTGATCCCCTTGTTGGTACTTACCCAAGGTGGGCCCCGTCTTAATCGTATGGGGTCATTTTTTTGGCCCTCTTATTTTGGAGGGTCCAGAGGTTTTTTTGGAATTTTTTTGGACAAATTTGAGGCATGCGGCCATTGTTTACCTTGAAGGACCTTACCTTGCTATAAATAGGTCCCCATCCAAAAACAAAATAGGGGTCAAGTTTGGCCCCACCACCTTGTGGCCCCCTCGGGTAAGTATCAACGAGGGGGTCAATTTGCCCTGGGCGCTTTGGAGGGGGCACATGATAATATATTAAAAAAATAAATGGTAGTAAAGTATACTACAAGTATAGCTAAAAGTGACTCCATATTTTTTCAATTAAAAAGTGAATTTGTTGAGAGTTTCTAGAGTGGTTTGCCAAGTTTAGTCCATTTGTGCCACCATCTAACCTCCATAAGCATTGACTAGTACATGGTTGTGACCAATAGTAAATATTAACCCTTGAACCTCTAAAGGTCCAAGTGTCCCTTGGGTAGACGATTCCAATTTTGGGTAGGTTCCTGGAAATCAAAAATATATATAGTTTTTAAAATAAATTTATTTAAGACTATCCCTGATAAGATCATCATGGAGGATTTTCTTTTGGGACTCATGGTTTGAAAGTTATTGGCCTTTGAAGTCAAATATGGGGACGTTGGGCAGCCCTATGAACCAATGAAATACAAGTGTCGAAGAGGGATAGTAAATAAGGGCACAAAAGGTGGAAGAAGGGTGGGGCAGCCTAAATCATAGGTAGGACAAGAATCTTGAAAGATTCCTTTCATAAAAATCAAGAAAATTCTTTGAGAAAAGAAATGATATTGGACTTCGCCCGCCAATTGTTTGCGGGACCCGCGAAGCGACCAACAGGAGCCTACCATGTTGGATTTTTTTTCTATTTTTAAATCTTAATTTTTAAAATTTTGGTTTCTCTTGTGTGAATAAAAGTTTAACGACCCTGACTTATAGATGAAGTGGGTGAGATGGCATGGCCCAACATTTGATGAACAAGACCCATTTTCAAAGATTGCCCTACCAAAAATTGCTTGAATAGTTTAATAAATCGTTCAAAATTAGAGATTTTACTATTTTTATCCATTTTTTTCCTAAATTACTGAAAAATGGAAGGACAAATTTGAACCGTTCGGATTCTCAAATATGTAAAGTTGTATGCAACAAACATTTCCACTTCAATTTTGAAGTCATTGTCACGTTTTTGTACCCCCTTGCACCAAACTATTTATTCCAACATGCATCACTCCTTGTTTTGACCTAAAATTTTGCACACAATTAGCTAACATCATAATGTTAATGATTCACAATATGATTCAAAATTATCTATCATCATATGAATCATATTGGTAATGGTTCCAAATACTTTTTAGCGTAAAAGTTACAAGATATGCAAAGTCAAAGTGGGTTGACATTGCGGGGCAGGGGGCAAGAACATCTATTTGTTACACTTCGAACTCTATAATCTTCATATCCATGCGATGGATTGCAACCAAAAAAATATGGCATATTTAGATAGGAGTTTATTTTAAGATCTTATGGTTGATAATCCAAATTATTGCTGAAAAATGTGATTTTTGTGCCTCTTTTTTACAATGGTAGTTTGGGACTAGTATTTGAGCGAAATTGCCAAGGAACTTTAGGAATTAAGGTTGATGAGCTTCTATGGCCTATGAGAATCTACAAGTGCTCTAGATCATGTAAAATGACATCTATGCAGCGGGTACATTACAACACAAAAATCTATGAACTCACTTCATGGAAATCACTGTAGCTTGTTGATGCTTGCACCGATTATTGTGAGGATAGTCTCAATAGATGCCTATCTTCCTCCACTTCTATGTCTCTCTATAAATTTTGCATGGAAGCGGCCTACAGCATTTGATATCAAGATTATTGTGCCAGAAAGACCCAGAAATGGACTTTATGCCTTCAAGAATTAATTTGCAATGAACGCATGAATGGGGTGGGAAATGAGATTATTTATAAATTTGTGGAAATATGAAGATAGTGGTAATGGGCATGATTACCTTAACCCCTAAATTTCTTTGACAATTTCACACCAAAAACACTTCAAAATTGCTTGTTTTAATGCAATGAGTCACTACTAGAAATCCAGGGATAAATAACTAGGGGTTTGCCTCTTTGATCAGTTATAGATTGGCAATCAATAGCTAAACAAAGAGGCAAAACCAAATAATAACTATAGAATTTTTTTAACGGGCAGAGTTATTATTGTGAGTTATTGATTTCTGTAGTTATTTTTTTTGCCATGTAGATTTCTCATCTATCTGCCAACATGGAACGTCATCATGGGGGATTGGTGAGGTGGGTGATGAGATGGATTCAAGTGTTATGTGGAATTTGAGGTGGATATTGACATGGATTTGACGATGACGTGGAGATTGAAGTGGCAGTTGACGTGGATGATGACGTGGTTCCCTTGATAACGTGTAGTCATATGTGGTAGCTTACGTGTTACTTCTTTTGGGACACTCTTGCTATTATGTGGAGGCGGTTGATTGGATGAATCTATGTGCGCACTACATAGTTATTTTTTAGTTATTTTGTAGTTTTTCTCTAATTATTTTCAGTTTTTTTAGTTACGTCACAGTTATTCATTAGTTATTGTGTAGTTGTTCTAGAGTTGTTTATATTCATTCCAGTCATTTTCTAATATCAAATTGTGAAATACTTCAAGTATCTTCACAATTATTAAAGAATTATTGAAATCAGCTCTTTACAGTTATTACATAGTGATTAGAGAGTTATTCTAAAGTGACTTGATTAGTTATTAGATATGTATTACTATGGATTGCGTAGACAATATGTGCTCAAAAACCCATACAGACTTAGTGATTTGTTTACAAGTACTAGAGTAAATAAATAGTGAAATATAGTCTCATTCAACAAAATGCTCCAAAGTTTGAGCCAAAATGTAGTACCATAATCTCTACGAATGCCAAAATATACATGTCTAATCAAAAACCAACCCTCAATCATGGCTGAGCTTTAGGAGTTGGATATTCTTAAATATCACTAAATCTCTAAATCTTCCACATGGTATTATTGAATCTCCCACATGGTACTACCAGACCACCAAACAAAATTGTTATTAAGCAATCCATTCAGATGCATTACTACACAATAACTATATACTTACTCAAAATAACTGCAGAACGACTGTGATATTATTACATAATGACTGTGATATAACTATAGAATGACTCTGATATAACTACATTGGAACTAGTGAAATGAAACCTAGATTGGAACTAGTGAAATGAGACCTGATCTACTGAATTCGAAAGGTCTCCTACACAAAACCACTCTCTAAGAAAAAGATCTCATGTCCATACACTTGGCCTTGCCTCCAAACACACAATAGGGTTTGAAAAAAGTGTCATTACTTCACAAATCCTTCACAAAGAACTCAGTGTGCACTTTCCTAACCCTAACAACCGGTTTTGACCACTCTAACAACTCTACACTACCGCCTTCTAGCTCTCTCTATACACACACTCCACAACAAGATAGAGTGAAAGAATGAGGGGCAGTTTGTCGAGAATGAGGGACAGTTTGTCAAGACTGACGACACTTGAGTATTAGAGTTGGAGCCATTCTTGAGGTTGCGGTGTACTCCTTTTTTTTTGAAGGTGTACTAGCAATTTTAGAGGTTGCAAGTTACCCCTCCTAATATGATAACTCATTTTGTCACAACATTTGAGTCTTGTTTTTCTTGTAAGAGCAACCGATAACCCCTCTCCGTGAAGGTTTGAAGGCTGAAAGGTTGCAATTTATCCTCTACTGGCCAAAATTTTATTTTCAATTATTCTTGTTTTTTAGTTATGGCTGAGACTCAAGACTTTATTATGCCTGAATCCGCCGAGGCTAAGTTAGAGGCTATCCTTAATGCTTTCAACACGTTATCGGTCCGAACTACAACAATTGAAGGAGTCATTGGTGGACTTCAACAACATCAATCTCCCGCCATCCTCAAGGGTGAGCAATGGCTCCTGGAGATGCTTTGTTGAGACTAAAGAACTCTTCAGTCTCAACCCTTGTAGAAGAAGAAGAACGCCGGTCCCCGAAGGGAGCCGGCGTGGATAAAGTGTCCGTTCATTCCACCACTAAGTCCATGCCTACCGGGCATGGATTAGTAGTATGGAACTACTTCCCCCTTTTGAGGGTGGACACTATGTATCAGTAACAAGTGACCAATACCAAGGGACCCAAGGTCCCAAGAGTCTCTAAGATAGGGAGGGCGTGTACGGTGAAATACAAGTGCATGTCTATGGAGGGGGGTTCGATGTGTTAGGAAGGGGTTGGTTGTTTTCAAGTTTCCGTTTATGCAGGAGTATTGACATAGCATGTTGAATTGCAATAGTGTTAATATTTGAGAAGGTGGTTTTGATTGAAGTGATGGGGATTTTAAATGTTTCTTCAAGGGTTGTCATTGAGGGAATGAAGGTGGTGGCTCTAGCACCCGCGGTGATGACAACGAGGGGGTCTACTTTCCATCCTAGTGCTTGAATATCGTCAAGTAATGGTTGGTATTTGTTTGTTTTGTTAGCAATAGTGTCCGGAGAGAATCTATCATTGCAATATGTGAATTCAATAAACTGAATAGTGAGACTAGGGTCTATGTGGTTTGGTGGAAGGTCTTTGTATGAAAGTCCTCTAACACATAGTAGGTCCGATTTGAATTTTGCATTACAGTGGCATCTTTGAGTGCAACATATGCATGGTAATAGCCAAAGAGGGAACGTATTTTCTTGTGGGTTGTCATTAAAGGTTCCGGCATTCATGAGAATGAAGCACCGGGATTTGGTTGATGATACAAGTAGTTTACGGATAGCCCATACGGCTTTGTTATGTCTTTTGATAATTAGTGAATGTATATGGGGGTTTTGGCACTTGAGTAGGACATGTAGCCATGTGTCCGGGTCTGTGATGTTACAAATTGGACATGTTATTGTAGGAAATCTTTCAATTCTAAAGAAGAGTTGTTTGCAGGCATTACCCATGTATTGTCCGGTGCGGAATTTGATTAGGCATGTGATTTGTGGGTCTGTAATAATTGGGTTTTTCCAAAAATTGTTGGACAGTACGTTGTGAATGTTTGGGTTGCCGGTCCATTTTTCAATATTGGGGAAATTTTCCGTGAGTTTTTCTAGGTTGTTTACAAGATCATGTTTTTTGAGATATTTGTCCAAGAATCGTATGGGGCCTTTGTCGGGAGTTTCGCCCATAAAGGGCCATTCATATCTATGATAGTAATATGGGGTGGCATGGGCGTGTTTGTATGGGTGTTCGGCATCCTTGTGGGTTTTTTCTCTTCCTTCCTTTGCTAGTTTGTCGGCTTGTTCATTGCCGGCAATGTTAGCGTGAGCTCAGACTTTGTGGGGTGTAGTAATTTGTGTGCAATTTTGGAGCATTGCAACCACAGATGTAAGGATAGTTTTGTCCGGGTGACTGTTGTGTAAAGTGGGGTGTTTAATGTGTGTATTTAGGAGATGTAATACATTTACGCAATCTGTAAAAATGTGAGCCGGTTCGTTTGGATATTGAGTGGTGATTATCTTAAGGGTTTTGTGTACAACCATCATTTCGGCTCTTAGAATGTTTTGGAGTCCATGTAGTCTTTTGCCTAATTTTTTTTGTTTGGTAGAATTGTATACCCCATAACGGGTTTTTTCTCGGTGCCAGTGTCCCGGGCTTACTTCGGTTGGTTCTTTAAAGGAGCCGTCAGTGTAGTAGCTAAAGTTGGGGTCAAATTTAAGGTCGTTATTAATTTGGTAGTTGGGGAGTGGGAGGCTCAATTCGGTAATTGGTAGTGCGGAGATGTTTGTGTGGGGGGTTATAGACCATTTTTTGTTACGGTTTACACGGGTTGAAATAGGTGTGGGAGGGACAATTGCAGTGTATACCTTGTTAACTCAACCCTTGTATATACCCTAACCTAGAGTAAAAGGGAAGCAAATAGAATAACAAAGTAAAAGAAGTTCTAAAGTAAAAGGAACTCTAAAGTAAAAGGAACTCTAAAGTAAAAGTAATCTTGAAGGTTCCAGAGGTTATGTCTCTAACAAAAGGCAAAAATACTTTTGCATATTCAATGCATTTTTAACTAAGTAGAACCAAAGTGTGGAAATTGAATGGTCTTTTTTAACTCTTCAATCTAAGGACGAGCAACCGGTTTGTAGTTGTTTGGGCAGATTATTGTATGTAGAAGGTGCTCCAGGCCACGTCCACTGAAGATTGAAACTAGCGATGTATTATACAAGTGTAAACAAGGTAAAGATAACATTAATTCTGCGAACATGATACAATTCTAATACTTAGACCTATTTTATTATAGAGATATACATCAAAGAATTTTTTTCACAAATGAACATGGTATCCAAGGTTGAGATTTGGCAAAAAGATTATTTCAAAAATAGCTTACATCATTTCTGGAAAAAGAATTGATGTAAGTTATTTTTGAAATTATTTTCAAAAAAATTTATACAATGGATTTTTTTGAGAATGTTTTGAGTATATTTTGATTTTTTTTATAATATTCATATTAGCCAAACGCCTATTCATCTTAGAAATAAATAAATAACAAACACTATAGTACTGAATCTAACCCTTTGATTTGGTACAAGTTCTATCAAGTTCAAAAATATTTATTTAAATATGAGGGAATCATAAATATAAAGCTTTATAATGATTTTCCTATTTTAAGATTATCATATTATAGGAATAGGATAATTCCATATTCGACTAGCTAGCTTAAAAAAAGTATTCTTATATACCATCAAATGAAGATTCATGAGCTACAAAAGTGTACCAAATGAATATCTATAAGAGGATTTACATACAAAGAATTCAAAAGAAGCCTTAGATGTGCGACCTAGTAAGAATACTACTATGGAACCTATGGATAAATTAGCTCCTTTTAAAAACCATGAATATGTCATTATTATGGAAAACTTGGATACTATAAATCTTATGGTTAGATTGCAAATCTATCTTTACAAAATAGATCTATAAGGAGAAAAAGACTCCTAGTTGGATCTACTAAATATAAGGTTAAATTGGTGGCATAAGATTTCAAACAAGAAAGAAGAATAGACGACAAGGATCTAATTCACCCAAATTTACATAGAATATAATCAGAACAATAGTGTCAACACTTGCATCAAAGGAGTGATATTTTAACACCATATTTTTTATACCAAAAAAAATACAAAGATACACATATGTAAAGTGCAATATGACTATGTAGAAGATGATATAAAACATATTAGAATGCATTTAGTGGTATAATGGTAACACAAGCAAAATATCATATTCTCAAATTTTGTTTGGCCAAAAGTACACTAAATTTTTCTCAAATTTTCATTTTATTCTTTAAACTAGGTGAAAACAAATCAACAAGAGTATTGTACACAGTGGTCTTTTTCAGACACTACCTACCAAACTAATTATTTTTCCAAATGACAGTGGTTCGGATACAATAGGTATCACCTAAAAATTACATGGATGTCACCTAGATATTACATGCGTATTACCTAGACAAATCCCTAAAATTTCCAAAATTTTTAGACATTCTCTATTATGAATTAATCATGTACAAAACTGATTTATGCTTAAGGTAGTATTTGTTTTTGCCAAAATCAAATGTCAATCCTTTGAGGCCGATGAGGTATTTTGGCCGGAGAGAATCTACAATCTTTCTAGATCACGCAAAATGGCATTTACACAATGGCTACATTTCAGCACAAAAATCTACGATTCTACTTCACAGAAATCACTGTAGCTCGCCGATGCTTGCACTGATTATTGTGGTGATGGTTTCAATAGATGACCATCTTCCTCCACTTCGAAGTCATGGTCTTTTTTTTCCTTTGAGGTAGCCTACAGCACTTCCTACAAAGGTTCTTGTGCCGAAACGACCGATATATGGTTGTTAGGCCTTAATCTTTTAAGGCTGATCGACCATATACGGGTTGTTATGGGACAAAAACCTTTGAAGAAAGCGCTATATGCCACCTCGAAGCAAAATATAGACCATGACGTAGAGGTGGAGGAAGATGGGCACCTATCGAGACCATCACCATGACGATCGCTGCAAGCATCGACAAGCTACACTGATTTCCGTGAGATGAGTTTTGTGCTGAAATGTACCCGTTGCATAAATGCCATTCTGCATGATCTAGAACGCTCGTAGATTCTCACAGCTCATCACCCTTAATCCTTCAATGCTTGAAAGGCCCAAACGTGGTGTCTAGGCGCGTGAAAATACACTGTCGCAGTCAATAGACGAAACTAGGGCCAAAACGGTCTTCACGACGGGCATAGCCACGTTACATTGATGTCTGATGAGACCATTGTTGCAAAAATTGATGCAGGCATTAGCAAACTACAATGATTTCCGTGAATTAGTGTCGTGGTGATATGTACCCGATGTATACATGATACTCTAAATGTTTTGCATAAAATCTCCTAGGTCTTGCCGGTCATGCTCGGTAATAAAGGGTTAAAGGGTTAAATTTAGATAAAAATTCAACACTACAATGGCGAACGTGACGCTTGAGTATGGCACGTGTGAACATGAATGTGCTAATGCCACATCATCGCCGATGACGTGGCAAATGGTAGGCCACGTCGGCATGCAGCATCGTCTACGTCTTCCGGCGTCCCCTACGTCATCCGGCGTCTTCTACGTCGTCGTCTTCCTCGTCTCGAAGCGAGAAGGAGCTGCTGCATCATTCATGTCGCCAATTTTCCAGAAGAATAATGCCATCAATTCACACCCACTCACTCAGCACTCGACTACCTCAATGCCTCTCATCATCCCCGCAATCACGCACCAAATCATTGCCGAACTCTTTACACTTCGATATCACCTTCACTCTCGCTTCTGCTCTCATCTCAGTAGGGTTTCGTCTCCGATCGGTGAATTCAGAGGTGGGTTCTGCGAAATTTGGCTGAATTCATGATGTTGGCGAAGAGGAGCAATGTTGACGTAGGGCTTGAGATGGCGGTATGAGATGTGAATTTCTTTAGTGAGACTTCCATTTTATGCTGTGATGTGATTTGAACGTCTGTTGTTGTTGATCTCGCAGCTGTTGTTTTTTGGTTGTGCTGCCGCTGAGCCTATGTTTTTTTGTGGAGATGGTGGCTGGTTTGGTAGCTGTGAGATTCTGTGATGGTGTCCTCGTTTGGGGGTTTCGATGGGCTGGATTTGCTTTTGCTCATGAGGGGGATTGATGGGGGGATTTGACTATGCAGAGAAGCGATGAGAAGAGGGACGGCGTCAGCTGAAACACCGCAAGGCTTTTGAATGGCATTGAGCGACGGCCCTGCAAGAGGCAGGCAAGTGTGAGAGATCATTGCATTTTGTTCATCATGTGTACTGAAGTTTTAATGTCCACAGACTGACCACTTTTGTGTCAGGGTAATGGTTTTAACCAGGCTGTTCAACATGAATTAGTCCTACATCTGGGCAGATTAATATAAATGGATTTTTCTAGTGTATGTGTATTCTAATGGTTTTTTATTTATTTTTATGTTTTGATTTTCAGAGTGATGGAGAATGAGAAGCATCGGTATGTGCCGATTGACATGTCCCATTCTGAAGGGCGGTGCAGGAGTGGGAGTAGTGGTGAAAGATGTGGTGGTGACGGTGATCATGCATTGCTGAAAGATGTCTTTTATCTGGAGCATGTTGGCCAAGTTGAGGTCACGCTTTCAAGTACCCATTTGGTGTGGACTTCTGTGGAGGATCAACTTCAGGAGCTGGTAATTGCACTTTTTCATACGGATTGTCTAGAGAAGAGAAAGTCACCTAAAGTTTCAATAAGATACCCCCTCTTTTATATTGTGATGATGCTTCGATGTTGATTCTAATGGTTGCTGAGCAGGATGCACTTTCGTGCTGGGGAAACATTTTAAAGGACACGGAAGGGCACCTCCCAATACCAGAGATTTTCGCCGTGAAAGCGTCGGGTTTAGGGCCTGTAAACGAGGTTGAATCATCCATCTGTGGCGGCTCTCTGGCACCCAAGCAGGTACGTTAGAAAATCACAAAGTGGGGCTTTCTCTTTGACATTTTTGGTTTGTTGGATTGTAGGACAATAATGTTTGTGTTTTGCACGACTTAGGTCATATCTTTGAAGGTGGGCATTCCGTTGTGTACCTTGGTAGTTGCATAGAGTGGAGGTGCACACATTCCTGCGACTCCATGGCAAGTGGGTCCCGAAGGTGCATCTCTTCGGCCACTCCTGCGTAGCGATTGCTCAGGAGTGGAATCAAAGAATCCAAACGCTTTTGCTTCGAGACTCTCGCAGGCCCAAAACACTCCTGGTAAGTTTTTTCACTGGAACAGGCGAATATTACAGTATGTCTGGTCGAAGGTCAATTTTTAACAGATAAACTTGAAGTCTATTATTGTTTTGATATTTGTGAAGTGAGACAGCGATACGATGAATTTTGGTGCAGGTATTTGTCAATCCATATAGTGGAAAGAAGGCTGGTGTTCCCACATGGAAGCAAGTGGCACCGCTCTTTGAACTAGCCAAGATCAAAGTGAAGGTAAAATACATGTTTTCAAGTGGTATTGACACCAATGTGTGTCCGCAAACACACCGCGTGAGCGGCGAAATCCGCTTTTTCGTTTCTTACTCATTTAACCTGAGTTATCACAACGTTCTGAATTGTAAGGATCCTAGATAAGATTCGTCATATCCTCGCATACTGAAAGGCTTCACAAGTTAAGATGTGATTATGAGATCTTTCTTGGATCATGAGATGCTTCATAAGATGCAGGGTTATGAGAGGCTTCATTGCTGTATTTTGAAAGGCAGTTGTTTTTTTTTTAATTTGTTTTTCCTGTTGCAGGTGATTACAACTGAAAGGGCAGGCCATGCACGTGATGTAATGAGCAATGCTACAAAAGATGACCTCAACGCTCTGGACGGTGTGATTGCAGTGGTCCGTCCTTTCTAACCAGGCTCTCTACAGACACTAGTTCGTAGGCTGCACAGCAAATCTTGCCATCCTCTAAGCGAAGTTGTATGTGATGTGCAGGGCGGAGATGGTTTTTTCAACGAAGTGGTAAATGGCTTGGTTATGCACCGCCACAAGGCGCCGGCTGCCATCGTGCCCAAAAGATTGGACAGCTTTTACAAGAAGAAAACTCTCCTTCAACAACGGAATGAGCAAGCAGGTTTGAAACAGTTGTTGGTCCGAGAAGCCTCAGATTCCGATCAACGTCCTTTTCTTCAGAATAAACCTGCAGTTGGCCAAAAGGGTAAGGATTAGACGCTTTCTTATGAATCTCTTCTTATGCGAGATGTTAGCAAGTTCTTATTAAGTCGTGGAAATTGAAACAGTTGCAGGTGAAGCGTCTGGCGCATGTTTGAGCGTTGTAGATTTCGAGAATCCCAACACCACTCTGGTGAATTCTAATCCTAATCTGCGGATTGGACTTATACCTGCTGGGTCAACAGATACAGTTGTGGTCAGGTACAGAGCTGGTGTAAAGTGAGGCAAAGATACCATGAGTTTTGACCTCTTTTCTCATGTTAAATGATGGAAACGAGACCTAAATACGTTTCAAACCATCAGCTCAAATAGCTTAGATTCATGGTACAACATGACCTCTCCTTCCTTCTCTAGTTCTACCTTGGGTTTAGAGACTCTTCCATATTCTAGTGGAGAGACCATCACATCTAATAGCTATTAAGAGTGAGGAAAGAGTATGAACTAATAGAACTAACAGAAGGTTATCTTTTAGATACTTTGGGTGACTATACATAGACCTCGATAGTGCTGTTGTCTTGAAATGCTGTCCGTCAAAAGATGCTTCTTGTAGAGGACGTTCTCTTTGAGCTTACGAGAGGTTCTGATTCTTTTGCTCACCCTTTTGTTGCAGTACTACAGGGTCACGTGATCCCTTAACCTCGGCTCTTCATATAATTCTGGGAGACAGCATGCCTCTGGACATAGTCAGAATAACCGGCTGGAGAAACCAACATGAGAATTCTGCAGGCGAAGTGCCAGAAGTTCGTTATGCAGCATCATTTGCTGGGTAAGAAATGCACCCACGTTTACTATATTTGGATGTTTTTTGATATACTAGAGTCATTTGTAAAGTCACCCAAATCTTCTCTGAGATACCCCTCTTTTTGTTCAAAACACTACTCTTTCCTCACCCTTAATAGCTACTGTAGTAGATATGATGGGCTCTCAACTAGAGTCTCTAAACTTAAGTTAGGAATAGTTTTATCCGCCTTTGAGAGGTCATGTTCTACCATGAAATTTAGCCGCTTTTTTCCTCTCTGAGCTGAAAAGGCTTTTTAGGGCCAAGAGGTCCAACCTTATGCCTCACATTACAACGAACTCTCTTTTCAACAGATACGGTTTCTATGGAGATGTAATGAGGGAGAGTGAGAATCTGAGGTGGATGGGCCCTGCTCGGTACGACATGGCAGGCCTCAAGGTCTTCATGCAACACAAGTAAGAAGAATTCAACAGTTATATCTTAATTTGGTTTCTAGTCACTCTCCTTGAGGTGGTTCTGGTTATCTGAACTCACTCAGAATTCTGCAAACAGGAGTTATGAGGGCGAAATCTCGTTTCTGGATATTCCACAGTCAGAGCCCCAAACAGTGACACCACAAGGTCCATGGAGCAGAAACTCCTCATCCTTCAAGGCAAGACAATCGGATGATAAAAAAAAGGTCGGTCAGCTTCTTCATCGAGTGAAAATCACCGTATAAATTGAGTTACCCCGCAATTCTAACAGAGTGATTTTTGCAGGTTGTCTGCCTTGCGAACTGTGCAATCTGTGCCTCCGGGTTTGATTTTTCGCATGTGCTTAATAGTGATAGTGACACAGAAGAGAGACAGGGCATGCAACAAGAGCCGAGATGGAGGACGTTCCGGACCAAGTTCCTGAGCGTCGGCGCGGCGGTCATGTCGTGCAGGAACGACAAAGCGCCGGAGGGAGTCGCTGCGCATGCGCATTTGGCGGATGGGCTGCTGCACTTGATACTCATCCGGGAGTGCTCTCGCCCTGATTATCTCAGGTAGTTTTAGCAGGAGTGTTTTTTCACCTCTTTTCAAACAGCTATTAAGAGTAGTATTATTAATCAAAAGAGGGGGTGACTTTACAGATAACTCTAGTTTGTTTGTGAAATCATCCTAAGTTTCAATCAGGGACTCTTTTTTTCATCTCAAAGGAGAGAGAGAGAGAGAGAGAGAGAGAGAGAGAGAGAGAGGAAGGCACTAATAATTATGATTGACCTCCTTCGCTCTTAACCCTTTAGTGCCCAGGTCATGTTTCTCCAAAACCAAGATATGTGCTGATTTTTTCTTTGAAATAACTTTTATGGAAATAGAATGTCTAATTTTAGTATCAAACCTCACAAAACTCCAATTCGTGATCTGATTTTTGCAGAGTGTTCATGTAATGTGTGCGCAAATCTGAACTTCAAGTATCACAGCTTGGATTTCCTGCAAATTGAGTTTTAACATCTCCAGAGTCCCATTTTGGGTCTCGTGGGCACTAAAGGATTAAAGACGGCTAGTAACAAACTGAGACAGCTCAGAGCGTTAAAGATAGAGAATAAATGCTGCAATGAGAAAGTAGTTCATGTGTTAATTATCATCATTTGGCAATGGTTTTCCAGGCAACTCCTTCGCTTGGCCAGGCGTGGCGCTGATCCTTTCAACTTCTCGTTCGTTGATTATTACAAGGTACGAGCCTCTCAACACAAGAGAGTTAGTTGCTAGGTCTTGATGATGCTTTCTCTTTTTACTACTCTTGATGTTCTTTCAATCATACTCCTTCAATTTAGCACGGTGACCTCTAAACTCAAGCAAAATGTAGAAAGATTTTCAGGAGATACCAGCAATATCAAAGTAGTAGTTTCAACTGTCTTTCTATGAGATCAACCATAAATTTTAGTTGCCTTTTTCTCTCCTTTGAGTTAATTGAGACTCGGTGTTTATTGTTCTCTGATGAAGGGAGCTATCTTCTTACAAAAGAAATTGTTGGATGTTTGCAGACACCATTGTTCACGTTTACATCACGTGGAGACAAGGAAAGTGTGTGGACCGTGGACGGTGAGCTTCTTCCTGTATGCCAACTCACAGGACAAGTCTTCCGTGGCCTTGTCAATCTGTTTGCAAGGGGTCCAGAAACTTGATCTTAGAGTTCATTGTTTCAGAGTGAATGGAGTATACTCTAATACTAGTACATACACAGCGAGGCCTTACCATTTTATGAGAATTATTATGCCATTGGTATGTGAGAGATGTGGAGTTATAAATGGGGAAGAAATTAACCCTACATAGTGATGTAATTAAAATAGAGTAGCACATGGAACTATGCCCATGTTTTCTTCACAACCAACAAGGTATTATTTCTACTGTAACTCTCTTGTTTCCACCTCATCAAATCATCACCTCATTCTATTTTTCAAAAGATATGGAGTGGCAATAAGCTTGTCACATGGTGTATTTTGAATGATTATGGGCACATGAGATGGTTTCACATTAGATGATTATGTGTATATTAGATAGTGAAATTTTTGAAATAAAATCATATTACTTTTTAACATAATTTTTGAAAAACGAAGAGATGATGGAAACACCTTCTTTCTTTACCCATCATTTATTTTATGTTTTTCATGGTTTGAGTTCAATTTCGTAAGGTTAGATACTAAAATTAGGCAATCTCTTTCCATCAAAGTTTGTTCAAAGAAAAAATAGTATCTTGGTTTTGTAGAAGCATGAATTAGGATGGAAACTAGAGAATGCATATTGGATGATGGAAATTTGAAAATGCAATTTCAAAAACCATCACCAGTATACCAATAGTTCTTTGTCAACTTAGGGTGTCCCTCACTCATTCCATCACTTTAGATAATATGCCGAAAACATGCTACGTTGCTCCGTTGGGGACAACGGGTCAATATACTACACCGTTCTGTGAATATAGTGTAGACCAGACTATTTGAAATTTCCTACACTATTTGAAAATTTACATGCAATTGTTGACTGACACACCCTTGCTTGAGAACAAATACCATATCAGAACTTGGCATGCACATGCTTTGATGGAAATTAGTGTGAGTGATCTACATCAATAATCCCTCTACACTATATTCAGTGTTTAGTGTACTCTTGTATGTACATATAGTAAGCCTTGGAACTTCACTAACAAAATTCATCATCCATCCCTCCAACGAGAAACTCTCTCGTTCGTCGTCGTTCCGTGGACGGTTCGTCCAACTTCAGTCGTCTCTCTCGTTGCGATGATTGTCTCACGATCAGTGCGCTTCTCACCGGATACCTCTGTGATACTCGGGCGATACTCATATGATACTTAGATGATACTGAGGCGTCCACGAACCCGAAGTTGTAATGTCTGTCTTTGAAACACAAGGGTTACGACACAACAAGCTCGCATTCGCATTAGATTTGTGAGTGCAAGTCAGTCGAGATCGTCGTCGCATGAGCTCACAAATGTGAGCGCATTAGGTGTACGGAGACGATGAGCTCGGATTCGGGCGTGGCGTCGCATTAGATAGATTGTGGAGGTTTTGTGAGGGACAGAGAGTGACAATGGCGCCCGCTGCGGAGGAGCTGCCGATGAGCCACAGGTCTGTGGTGTCGCTGTTCGGGGACGACGGCGACGCCGCGCCGCTGTGGTTCAAGAAGGACGCGTTTTCGTCAGCGGCGTTTGATCCCGAGGCCTACATCTCCGATCTGCGCCGGTTCGTGCCGTTCGAAACCCTGAGGGCGGAGCTGCGTGGCCACCTCGGCGGGCTGAAGAACGAGCTCGTGGAGCTGATCAACCGGGATTACACGGATTTTGTCAACCTGAGCACGAAGCTCGTGGACGTCGATGGCGCCGTGCTGCGTATGCGGATGCCGCTCAACGAGCTCCGCGGGAAGCTCGTGCTAGTGCGGGATAATGTGAATGCCACGCTGCTCAAGCTGCAGGACGGGCTGAAGCGCCGAGCGGACATGTCTGCGTCCAGGGAAATTCTGGAGTTGCTGTTAGACACATCTCATGTCGTCTCAAAGGTAATTTAATTTTCTCTTCTCGCAATTCTTGTAGTTTCCGAATAACGCTTCAGATCCTCTCTTTTTCAGTCGTGGAAGAATATGTCGCGTGAAATTACACTTGAATTTTTTAATTAGGTTTCGATTAAATTTCTCAGCGTCTCGGCCACAATTTAAATTCCAGCTAGTCGATTTCCTTACTGCAGTTGGCTGGAATTTGCGATCTGCTGCTTGGTGCTGATTAGACTTTGTAAGTAATCAGCTATTTCGTAATTTCAGCTCACTTGTGTGGGACTTATAAAAATATCGGTCGCATTCGAGACTTGTGTATCTCAATGCCTCGCACTTCATATATGATGCTTTGATATATGGTCGTAAACTTGCTAATGGTTGCGTATGGAACTAATGCAGGTTGAGAAGCTATTACTGGAGTTGCAAAGCATGCCTGAGGAGGGGCGGCAGGTACCTCAGGCGGATAAGAGCGATGGGCTTAGAAGGGCTTACAGCAACGGGAATTTGGGAGAAGAGCAGGGTGCCAGTCTGGAGGAGACACGGAGCCGATTACTTGAAAGAATTGCCAGTGAAATGAATCGTCTGAAGTTCTACGTTGCGCGTGCACAGGTTTGTAAGCCTTTATTTTGTTTTTTGTAATGCTAGAGGTCATTTCTTGCAATCAGTTGTTCTATCATCGTGCGTAGCTCTAGAAAACCATTACGTGTTGCATGTAATTTTCTTCAAGTGCATAATCTTGCAAAGTCCTCACCCTTCCATGAAACAATAGTTGTCATCCACTATCACAGGATCACAGAATAGTGTTGCAGTATAACTGACTTAAACTCCATTTTTTTGGTGATACTTATAATATTTTGCAACTGGCGATAATATATTTTCTCCTCTACGATGCTTTTGTAAAAACATTCAATCTACTGTGCCCTACAGGACCTACCGTTTATTCAAAACATGAAAGCTCGCATAAACAGTGCAGATGAGTCTTTGGATACTGCGTTACGACGTTGCTTTGTGGGAGCTCTTGAAAGGCGAGACGAAACGGTCATTGTCCACTGCTTGCGTGCATACGCTGCCATAGACAACAGTGCTGGAGCTGAAGAAGCATTCCGATCTGCTGTTGTGGCCCCATTTGTACAGAGGATTGTATTTTCTCAACCATCAGGGGTTGCAGTCACTCCAAGAAGTGACAGGCTTGAAGAAGTGTTGGAGGAAATTAAGGTCCACATTCAGACTGACTGCCAGTTCCTACTTGACAAGGCTGCAGCAGGTAGTGACTTTATCTCTGAAAAGCTCTTGTATGTTCCCAATGGCGTTGCAGTTACCTCTTTAAATCTGGAAATCTTTGCTGCATATAGAGTTGAGCGTTTACATGGTTTTCCTATTTTCCTAGGAGATCACTGCAGTCGGTGACTGTAATCCGTTACTGATATGATTGAACTGTTTGGTTGGATGTTTGCAGCCAATTCCGGGCTACTTGTGTTCGACTTTTTGAGCAATTCAATCCTGAAAGAGGTTCTCTCATCTTTACAAAAGGGGAAGCCGGGTGCTTTTTCTCCTGGGAAGCCAACCGAATTTCTTGCCAACTATAAATCCAGTCTGAAGTTTTTAGGATTTCTAGAAGGTATTGAAAGTTGTGACAATTCTTTTTTCTAGCCGCGTTCTTATGCGTAATTTTTACCCATTTCTCAGAAGCTCTGTTCTCACAATTTAATACGTACTTTCAGGGCACTGTCGTTCACAGACTGCAGTGGGCGCTTTTCGAACAACAGTTTCGTATACAGATTTCATTAAACAGTGGAACCTACAAATTTATTTTACTCTGAGGTATGTTGGGTTTACTTCAGGAGAATTACAGATTTCTTTTTCCCTGGTTGCTGAAGTGTTTTGAACATATCTTCTGGTGCATCTTCTGGTGATTGGCTCACGCATGATGGTCGTTTGGCAGATTTCAAGAGATTGCACAGTCGTTGGATCAAGTCCTTGCTGGACCTTCAGTAGCACAGAAAGGGCTTGCTAAAGCTGGAGAGAATACCCTCGGGCTGTTATTAAGCTCTAGTTGCATGCTATGGGAATGCCTGCAACGCTGTTGGCAAGAGGACGTGTACATCGATGCCATCTCCGACAAGTTCCTGCGTCTTACGCTTCAGTTGCTATCCAGGTCTGCTAGTCTCGCCATTTAGTATACACCTACTAAATTCCTATGATGTAGAATTTCCATTTCTCCTCAGATTAGCAACATGATTTAATAATATGTGACTCCTCACCAAGTGGATTAAATGGTGTCAAATCCAGAATATGCGCAGCACTATTTACAGAAACACTGGCGAGTGGATTTCGGATTTATGTCCGTTTCCTTATTAACCTTGGTCGCTGTCAAGTTTTTCAGGTATGCGACATGGTTATCAGTTGGATTGGCGGCCCGTAGAGCTGGCAATGCAGCTAACAATCCTGGAGGCGAGTGGGCGCTAGCTTCTGCTCCCGAAGATTTTGTCCTTGTAAGGACTCTTCTTGTCACAGTGTGCTGCTGCTCATCTTGTCAGTGATTCTAACAAGTAATCAGAAAAGCATTGGATATTACTGCTAATGTACATACTTCATTAATTTATCAGTGCAGATTAATACTCTAGTGCTGCAATGCTTTAGAAGCATTTATTCTTATGTTTTCTCAAGAAAGCTTATAATTGGGCTCTTTCCCGAACTGGACTCTTTACTTTGGGCTTAAATTTGTGATGTCGCGGTATGCTAATGAATGCGTTGTGTGTGCAGCTTAGGCATGACGTGGAGCTTCTAGTGCGTATGATCAAGAGTTCCTATACCGAAGAAGTATTGGCTTTGCTGAATGGCAGCGCAGAAGATGTGATGGTGGTGGTGCGTGAAAGTTTGTCTATGGGTTCTCAATCTCTATTGACGATGGTACCTGCTCTTTCTGATGTCCTGACAGAGGCATTGACGGAAAAATGTGTAGAGGTGAGATTGTCTTTTCACTCGTAGCTTTTTAGCACAATCACTTTCATCGGAAATCTTGATGAGCGTTGGGCATATTGATGTAATACATATTGCAACGGCATATGTTAGCTCGCCACTTTGCTTAATTCACCATGGTAATTTGTTGCAGGTGCTCAAGCAAGCGAAGGGAATCATTGCAACGTATCGCATGACTAATCGGCCCCTTCCCAGCCGCCACTCACCATATGTTACGAGTGTCTTCCAGCCTCTTAAGGTAACAAATATTATATGTGTTACCAAATCTATTGCTACTACTTGAGTCAAGGTTTTCTTCACAATCAAATCTTTCTACTGTTTCTTTTGTTTGGGCTTTGTGCTTCTCCGCCCTTAAAGTTGGCCTTTCTCTGGTTGAAAGAATTGTTTTTTTTTTTTGGTATTGGGTCTAAAATTCACTTTCTTGTCACCACAGGCTTTTGTTGAAGACGAGAGATATGCGCATGTAACGAAAGAGATGCAAGCCGAACTTATCACCTCAGTTTCGGAGAAAATAACTGCTCAGTACGATGTTTTGGCACGAGACATGGTATCAGTGGTAAGTATTGTGTCCATGCCCCTGGCCCATGAGTGTTTTCTCTTGGAAGTATTGACCTAGTTCACATGCCATTCACCCCTAATATTGTGCCTCCCCGTCACCACTTCCAGGCTAGACAAACGGAAGCATCGTTGCAGCTCCTGAGGCGAGGTGCACGACAAAGAGGCGCAGGAGGTGCGGACACAAGTGACAACATATCTGATAATCTGTCTGATAAGATTTGCGCTCAGTTATTCCTGGACGTTCAGGTACTTCAACATTCACTGCTGGGGAATCATGTTGCAAATTCTACAGCTCTAGCTTACTGTATGTGCTAGGTACCGTAAATTTGCTACAATGTAAAAGAGGGGAAAGAGCTCGCTACTTTAGTTGTATCTGAATTTATGAAGTTCTCTAAACATACAGGTTTTATTTTCGTTTGTCAAACAGGAATACGGTCGCCGTCTGGCAGCGTTGGGAGTTGCAGCAGCAGATATACCAGCGTACATTTCTCTCTGGCAATGTGTGGCTCCTCAGGATAGGCAGGAAGTTGTCCGATATAGTTTGTCTTGATATACTGCTTTAAATTGGTAGGGTATTAGCATCAAATAGATCACCGATTCCTGACGCAATAATTTTTAGTCTAGTTTTCACTTGTACTACAATTATTAATGTGACTGACTCTCTTAGCTAATCATGTTCTAAATTCCAAGAGTACAGAAACTAACCTTTTTAATGATTACTGAAATTGAATCCTGTATAATACAGGACTATAATACAGGGTTCAATTTGATCTACCCTGAAATTGAACATGAAGTTGGCCACCTTGTATAATAAGGTAAGCCTCCCCATAACCAACAAAAACTCATAGCCAACGCCTATAAAATTGGGGTAAATCCAATCCTCTTCCATCCCATTACCACCAACTGAGCACGAAATTGAAGTTTGCTATTAGTCAAGACCCGTCCTTTCGGTCGTTGGTTATGAGGATACCTACTATTGCCCACCCACTGAACGTGGCTGCACACTTTGAGAATTCATAACGAATTCAGTTTTCATCGATAAAGTATGAAATTTCTTGGGTTGGAATTGTTATTCTATTGGTTATCACTGAAAAACAAAAGTATAATTCTCTTCTCTCCATATATGCACATTCCTTAACTTGTCGGTTTTAGGGGGGGGCCTAACTTTAGTTCTTGAAGGTAGCCAACTTCATGTTCAATTTGATCTGTTAGTGATAATTGAGCTGTCACTTCATATCAGTAAAATAGTTTACATTTCAAATTGAGCATATGCACATGGGAACTGATGGTACTGCACATGAGGTATGGTGAGGACCGATTATTCCATTCTGACAAACGTGTGGAAGGTACATAATTTACAGCGGAAAGCAGACAGATGAATGGAAAGATGGGAAGAGTAAACAGAAAAGTACATAATTCACAGGTTTATCCTGCCCACAAGCACGGTATTCCAGCGCACTATTTCACATCTTAAGGCCATGGTTGAAAACATGATCGTTCTTACGCAATGCGCCTTATTCACAGTTTTTCTGCATAATTGTCATCGTCCACTACTTCAAGATCCTAGAACGAAACACATTCAGTAGAGTTTCTGATCTAGCAGGAAAAAACCGAATGATGATTCAAATATATTTTATTCCGAAAAAAAAGTCACCATTATGATACAATCGATAAATAACCGCCTTGGTTACAATAGCCGCAAGCTAGGGGTCCTCGGGGGAGAAAAAAAGCACTTAGCGGTACAAGCTCTCAGAAGCCGCACGACGTGACGTGCGTGACATTGAAGAAAGTGCACTCCGACGCACGCGGGAAGCACGCCCGGATGTACGCACAGTCGCAACCCTCGTGTCTTCCCATCTCGCACCGCACCTCCTCCCCGGGCATGCACTCCATGCCGGGAGACTGGCACAGAAGCGGCACCTCGCTGGCAGGCGGCGCCAGCAGCTTACGCGTTTGAGAGTTCGTGGCCAGCGCCTGCGTGTTGGTGGCCAGCGCCTGGTTCAGCTCGAACAACCTCGTCAACTGCACACAACCCGGGGTTCGTCAGCACAATCGTATCACCCTCCGTCGGGCCCCATATCAGATTGCAGGTACAATCTTACCCTTTCGGCTTCGGCCTGCATTCTTGCCAAGTCTTGCATTGTCATGTACTTCCTGCTCATCTCTGTGGATGCAAAAGGTCCGGTTAGGAAACTGGAGGTAGATCACAGACACTCAGAGGTAGCAAATCTTTCAGCAATCGTGGTAACAAGCGTGAGGTTCGCATCACCTGTGACGACGAGCATCAAGAGGAGGAACCCCATAATATCCCTGGCATGCATGGTGACTAAATTCTCTCAAACGCAGCAACCTGCAAAAACAAACAGATTCAATCACCCGTTCCTAAAGTCTGGCAAACACTCTACTTCCTCTAAGAACACTGAAATGGAGCCTCAACTAGAGATCGAAGATTCAAAACCAGAGACAGAGCCTCCAACATCTATCATCCACGGAACAGTCTACACAGCATAAGTGTGTCTCTCCTACCTGCAATAGAACTGGACCAGAAACTCACAGAACACTACTCAAACGATACAAGACGACACAGGCTTTGAACTCGGTTGCGAGGAGTGAGACAAAGCGGAGAAAGGACGAGTGTTAAGGAGTTCGACCGTTCCTTTTTCTTTCCCAGGCGAATAATGCACATCTTGCTAGGCTGGACAAGGTCAATCATTGACCTCCGCTATGCCGGTAGTCATCAAACGGCACGATTGCATCTTACGGTAACGATGGAGGTCTAATCCAGGATCGGCGAGCAATAATTCGGAGAGAGTCTGGGAATTGTCGCGTCGATGGACTAGACAATCAGTGCGACGGGGTCAAATCTAGAAAAAAAAACCCAGAAGAATTAGATATCTACACTTGTTACTGGACAGTAAGCTGCTGTCATTTGCACAGTAACCTCGTCCATCGAAAGCTGTTGTTGCAATCATTAAAAACCCCTTTGGAAATAGCACCACACGACACATTCAATAATGGAGGAGACAACTGTAGAAGGACAATTATTTTATGTAAGGTACTGTAGAGCTCCGGGTAATCAATTAAGGTACAATCCAACTTCTGTGCAAAAGGATTTTGCCCCCAGTGAGGATCGAACTCACGGCCTTTCCCTTACGAAGGGAACGCTCTACCACTAAGCCATGGAGGCCACGAAGAAGACGGTGAGCTTCACCGGTATCCTCAGGAAGATGAACCTGCCATGGAATTTTGGGCTTCAGCGAAAGAACTTCGTCAATAGCTTACAGGAATTCGTTCTCCTTGATAATCACTTTCGTCATTTTGATTTGAATGAGTATGGTCCAAGACTCATTCAAAACTGACACTTCCCACTTCCGCACCTGGAACCGTTATCATCTAGCGACAATTGACAATTCACGGTTTTGGGTGAGCATCCTTAACACTTCGAAACTGCTCGTTCTAGTGCAATGAGGTAATCGAAACGTTTTATTTCTACATTTCATCGTAGGGTCTAAATTAAGACTTGTTGATCAGTGTCCTAACAAAATCTCACAAGCTTTGACCACACAGATTGAAAGATTGTAGTGTTGAAGTAGAGAAAACTGTTCTTCTTCTCCCTTGCTTCGAGTGGATCGGTAGACTTTGACTTCACTTGGTGTCAAATTTTTGTGCTACACAAGGTCTGAAAACATTACCTTCATGTTAATCATGATGTTGTTTCCTTGGACAACGTTTTTTAGAGGTAGAGAAGGGATGTAGCATATTCAAAACAAATGTGCAAGGAGTGGAGGTTCAAAAATTGCCAATTCACGTTATATTTTTCTGTGAACTAAATATGTTTAGAATGATAATCCGAATGGTCTATATAGAGGTTTAGACTACATCTTGTAGTAGAAAAAATAAAATGTAGGAGATATGAAGATCTTATAGTTTTATGTGGAAATGAAGAAGCTTTTTTGGTACCTTGCCTTACAAAGTGTGACAATGTGTGAAAATGTTTGACTTAGATCATTATGCTATTTTCCACTAAAGACAAGAGATTTTTCTTGACAACATGAAAGGAAATCATATTATTTGCTAGAATTGAAAATCTCACATATAATAGAGTGTCCTAGCAAAAAAAATTGGAGGTGCCGGACATGTCCGCTCTCCCCGTTTGAAATTCAAAACCCTGTAACTTTTTCATAGAATGTCGGATTTAGGGAAAAATTGGACTCACACATGGCTTTTAGCAATGTCCATCCACAGGAGAAATTTCAAAAAGGAATGTTAAAAATTGACACCATAGGACCCTGGCCAAACCGTCAATAGTCCCCCGAGGGACTCTTGGGCCTTTAGGGGTTTAGCCCTAAACCCTACTTGGAAGAAGTGTGTGCGTCTGTCTGTGACTGTTGCTGAGGGTTTCCGCGAAAGCTATGGCGATGGCCATGCGATCGCACTTGCGCACAGCCGCGCAGCATCTCGCGTCGCCGGCGCCACTGCCATTGCAGAATTTCTCCAACACCTCATTACTGCAGCAATGGCGATCGTTCGTGCAGATGCGGACGCGCCTCGAAGTCGCTGACAACTCCGGCGCCAAGCGCGTCTCGTGCATCAAGGTGCTCGGCGGCGGCAAGCACGGCAAGCTCGGCGACCTCATCATCGCGTCGGTGAAGGACGCCGTGCCGCGCGGGAAGGTGAAGAAGGGAGAGGTTGTCAACTGCGTCATCGTGCGCGCGGCCATGCAGAGGCAGCGCAGCGACGGGAGCGAGATCAGGTTCGATAAGAGCGCGGTCGTCATCGTCAACAAGCAGGGCGAGCCCGTCGGGACGCGCATCTTCGGGCCCGTGCCGCATGAGCTCAGGTCCAAGAATTTCATGAAAATCTTGACGCTCGCGGATCACGTCACTTAGAACGGCTCCACTTTCGTGTTCTTGAATCATGTGCAGAGAGCTGTTTAGTTTTCGCCAATTCGATATTGCACGATTCTTTCTCACTGGATCATTTTATTAGCTTCTAAATTACATTTTTTGAGAGAGATACCGGACTTGTTTTAGTTTATTTTCTTAAATGAAGAATTCTTTCGCAAGGATGTTGGAATTGGAGTTCAAAGTTTTTGGATTTTAACATCATGAAGTAATGGTGCAGAGAGAGCTGTTTAGTCTTTGTCATTTATGAATTTGCACGATTCTTACTCGCGGAATCAGTTTATTAGTTTCTGAATTACATTGAGAGCGGGTTACCTTACACGTCGTAGTTCATTTTCTTAAGTAAGAATTCTTCGCAAGGATATTGCAGTTGGAGTCTTTGTCTTCTTCAAGTTTTTGCACTGCATTTGGATCCGTTGAATTTTCAGCGTCATGAAGTGACGATGCAAGGAGAGCTGTGCAGGTTTCGCCATTTATGATTTTCCACGATTTTTTCTCACTGTACCGGACATGTTCATCTCCTCAAGGAAGAATTCTTTGTAAGGTTGTTGGAGTTGAAGTTTTATGTATAGGTGCACTCTATGATCGCAGTCTTGCTATTTGAAAATATTGCAGAAAATATCGAATCCTGAATGGTGTGTTCTCTTTGGAAGGACTTCCTGATTGTATTTTCCTGCTCGTTACGAGATGACTGTCGGTTTGTTTGTGTTTATTCCAACTTTCTATCTATGATGTGGTGTAGACTAACGCTCTTTTGTGGATTTGGCTGTAATTTGATGCAGTGGGCAGCATGGCAGAGATAACACCGCGAGTTGGTAATCGTTCATGGATGATGTTTGCCGTTCTGATGCATATCTTCGATCACAATTCCGTCATGTTTTTTTGGCTCGGACGAGTTGGGAGGAGCATGAGATTCACATACGATGTTCGTGTTATTTTAACAGGTGAAGCAGTGAGTTGGAATTTATTAGTAGGTCGTTAAGCAGCAGTTTCCTCTTAACTGCCGCGGCTTAACGACATGTTTTATCCGACGGCATGGATCAACTTCATTCCGGATTTCTCTCATCAAGGGATTCAGCTGGCAGTGTAAGTATAAATGAGGTGAACTTCCACCATCGCCACATTATCTTCCTGCTCACAATTCGCCCGATTCCTGCGAGGACTTGATTAATCACCTCTGGTTTTTACTTGCTTTAAAAGAATCCAACTGATCTTGCAGGCAGGTGAGCTCATGGTCACAAAAAGCTGGAGTGGGGAAGCAATTCTACTTGTACCTGCTCTTTGAAATTCTAAACACAACTTGAGAATGAGGGAGTGCTTATCTATCCATATCGGCCAGGCAGGGATCCAGACCGGTAATGCTTGCTGGGAGCTTTTCTGCTTGGAGCATGGCATTCAGGTATGATTTCTATTCCATGAGTGCTCCTTCAGATAATTATGTCTTGAAAGCTGAATCCGTTACTGATGATTGCTGGATGTGGATGCTCATGTGCAGCCGGATGGCCAAATGCCAAGCGACAAGTCATCGGGTGGCGGAGACGACGCCTTTAATACCTTCTTCTGCGAGACAGGCGCTGGCAAACATGTGCCTCGTTGTGTGTTCTTGGACCTGGAACCCACGGTGGTAGATGAAGTGAGGACTGGCACATACCGCCAGCTTTTCCACCCCGAGCAGCTCATCTCTGGAAAAGAAGACGCGGCCAACAATTTCGCTCGTGGGCACTACACGAGTAAGACATCGTTTCCCGTGTGAAAATTAGATCATATCCTTTGTATTTGCAAATTCCAAAGTTCCAAGTTACTGAGAGGCTGTTCATGACGATTCAATTATGGCTATTGATCCTGTCACGCTGTTGTTTTGTTAATTATTGTGAATATATTAGAACGTGACAGTGACCATGTGAGTGCAGTTGGGAAGGAGATCGTAGATCTGTGCCTGGACAGGATCCGCAAACTTGCAGATAACTGCACCGGTCTTCAGGGATTCCTGGTGTTCCATGCGGTGGGAGGTGGCACTGGGTCCGGTCTGGGCTCTCTGATTCTGGAGAGGCTGTCGGTGGACTACGGCAAGAAGTCGAAGCTATCCATGTGCATCTTCCCAAGCCCACAAGTGTCCGGAGCAGTGGTGGAGCCTTACAACAGCGTCTTGTCCTCTCACTCTCTTCTGGAGCACACAGACGTGGCCGTCATGCTCGACAACGAGGCCATCTATGACATCTGCCGGAGAAATTTAGACATCGAGCGACCTACTTACACCAACTTGAACCGACTTGTTACCCAGGTTAGCATCGATGAAGGGGAAAAGGCTATGAAATTTCCCTTTCATTGAATAATTCTCTCTTTATCACCTGAATTCTCACGGTGCTTTCATCGGATAGCCTTGACCATGAGATATTAAACCCTGGTTAAGCTTTAAGGATGAGACTCGCCACATGATTATCTCAGGCTAGCGTTGATTCAGTTGACGTTTGGATTCATTGTTATCTGCTGCAGGTCGTATCATCGCTGACGGCGTCCTTGCGTTTTGATGGAGCCCTGAACGTGGACCTCACCGAGTTTCAGACCAATCTGGTGCCGTACCCCCGAATCCATTTTATGCTTTCATCTTACGCACCGGTGATCTCCGCCGAGAAGGCATACCATGAGCAGCTCTCAGTCTCGGAGCTCACCAACAGCGTGTTTGAGCCTTCCAGCATGATGGCCAAGTGCGATCCCCGCCATGGCAAGTACATGGCCTGCTGTCTCATGTACCGCGGCGACGTGGTGCCCAAGGACGTGAATGCCTCGGTAGGCACCATCAAGACCAAGCGCACCATCCAGTTCGTGGATTGGTGCCCCACAGGGTTCAAATGCGGCATCAACTATCAGCCTCCCACCGTGGTACGCAATAATTTCACTCTCTGCCGACATAATAGAGTTGTCTGTGAAGTGCAGATCAAGATACCCCCTCTTTTGACTCCTCCCCCACTTTAAATAACTGTTAGATTTAGAAGAGCTTGATGGTAGACTTGCAATTAGAATTCTTAAATTCAGTCAATGGAAGAGCTGGGTGGTCTCTCAACTCAGGTCAACGTCGTTTAGCCGTCTTTGAGAGTGAAGAAAGAGTTTGCGTGAGATTTCAAGCCGCTTCTCTTTCCTTTGAAGTGATTTTAGATTACTTGAGAGCTCTTCAGAGCTGATTTTAATCAAGAGGGGAATCTCATTAAAACTGTGGGTGACTTCAGAAATAACGATCATATTGCAATTTGTCTTATGTCGCCTCGAGAATTGAACCATCAGCATCCTATCGTGAATCGACTAGTAACTTTTGGTGTCGATGTGGTAGGTGCCTGGTGGCGACCTGGCGAAAGTGCAGCGCGCTGTGTGCATGATCTCCAACACCACGAGCGTGGCGGAGGTGTTCTCCAGGTTGGATCACAAGTTCGACCTGATGTACGCCAAGCGTGCGTTTGTGCACTGGTATGTGGGCGAGGGCATGGAAGAGGGGGAGTTTTCTGAGGCGCGTGAGGATCTAGCTGCTCTCGAGAAGGACTACGAGGAGGTGGGAGCCGAGTCGTGTGATGGCGAGGGCGAGGGCGATGAAGAGTGTAACGAAGAATATTAGCAGAACTGGCAGCGTTCTCACCATTATGTGGGCATTAAGTACTTATTGTGAAGCTTCAACGCTCAAGCATTCATGTGGAACCACTGTCTCAGGTTCGAAGCATGGCGAGGGTGAAGCAGACGAAGACGCACACGAAGAATATTACCTAGTGACTACCTTCAAGAAACTTGCGCTTTTACGCCACTCTCCAGGCATCATCTCTGGGTCAAATTGATACCAGGCCCAAGTTTCCGGTGGTAATTACGAAGTTCTCAAACTTGAAAAATGCTTGAGGCACACCGAGGTTAGTGGCTGGTCCAACTGAAGTTGCACCCCCATCCTTAACCCTACCAAGGTTTGTGGATTGTGAAAAATTCTAGTTCCCTCAGGGCTTGGGCTTGGGCTTCATACTCCAGGAGTGTTTTTTCTTCTCCTAAGCGCTTAAAAACTAGTTGTTCAATAGCCTCAAGGTGCCTTGAGACACCTTCAATACAGTTGAACGCATCAATTTTCTTCATGTACGTGCACACCTTCAACTTTCAACGAACCCTGCTTTGACTCTGCCTCTGCTAAAAGCACATCAAATGAAATTCTGGTTGTCGACCAAAAACTGGATTATTTAGGTCCTATTGGATGATACTTAAATAAAATGAAAATAATTTGGTGTGTTAAAACTATTACTTGTTAAAAAATATTGAGTAACTTTCAAAAGTCATAGCGAAATCCTTATTCCTTGATTTCTTTCAAAAACTTATCTGTATATTGACGAAAATAATAATTTTGCAACATCTTCTTGTTGCTCGTTTAATTATTACTTATTCTAATTAAAACCAAAAGTCTCATTGTTGCTTAAAATAAATTTATACTTTGGACCATGATGTAAAATGTTTTATTAACCTTATGGTGCCAAGGGAAGTGTGGCTTCCCCTTTCTAGTTTACATTGCATTTTCTAGCATCTTTAGGGGTTAAGTATGGTCCAAAGCTTTGATTCATGTACAAAAATCCCTAAACTATCACTAAACTAATTTGTTTATAAATGCTATAAGTTTTTTTCACTTGATTAAAAATTTTACAGTGAATTTTTACGATGAAAATTATGTTAACAATGATTCCCTCCAAAGCAGTAGACATAGTTGTGCTCTCGGTTTAGGAAAATTTTCTCGGTAAAAATTTCTTCTCGGTACAAAAATTCTTCTCGGCAAAATAAACTTCTCGGTGGAAAAATTCGTCTCGGGACTAAAAATCTTCTCGGGAAGGAAGTTCTCGGCAAAAACAATTTTCTCGGTAAAACAATTCTTCTCGATAAACAAATTCTTCGGGCATATATTCGGGCACTTGGGTTTCACTGACGCATACCCGGGTATCGATAGAAGGGGCAAAACGTCAACTGCAGGGTTCGAACCTGCGCGGGGGAACCCCAACAGATTTCAAGTCTGTCGCCTTAACCACTCGGCCAAATTGACTGTCATGCACTCCCATGAAGAAAGCAACTCTATTAACTACTTAGAGTAGTCCACCCCGGTAGAGACACGGAGCTTTGATTCACATTATTGCCAACGCTATTCAGAAACCTTAAACCCTAAACCCCAGACACTAAACCTAGGGCGGGACGCCGAATCGGAGAGCCATACGTCCAGATTCATGTCATGAGAGTACTTTGGATGGTGAACTAAAGGAAAAGTAAACCATCCACGTTCTCCCGGTTAAGTTTAGTCTGTGCCTCTATGACAGGATTCTACGAAGAAGGATTGCTTCGAGAATCAGAGTTGAGGCACATGTAAAGGGAAGGGTAATACCGGACGAAAAAAATACGTTTGTAGCCTTCAGGGTCTGCTGTTTCTCAACAATGCCGGAGGGCATTCAGGTCTCAAAGATTATAGACAACATCATCAGGCTTTCAGATACAGGGAACGACGATTCTCTCAGACAAATGCCTCGTTTATGCTTCATAGCAACTGGCAAGCCAGCGGTGTGCAGGCTCCTGCAGGTTCACTGAGTACGCGATAAGACATCGCATACGCAGATCCGCTGCACTTACCTGCAGCCTGAAACTCAGATTCGTCATCTAAAGTCGTCATCACCGAGAATCGGAAAGTGTAAAGGCCTTCGCAACAAGAGAGTTGCGGATGAGCAACACCAAGGATCCACAAACAAACCCTAACCAAACTGGCCTCATCGATCTTAGTGGTATTGTGTTTAATCAGCTGGCCGAAACCATCAAGAGTAGCAAATACATTTATAATCATAGGCCAAGCAAAGCGGCGTAAGCACATATCAACCTAAACATCCAAACCTAGAGAGAAATTCGACTTGAAACTCGCCATCACTGGAGAGTGGGAGCAGCAGAAGAGAGACTTGTTCGCTTGATCTTCTAATGGTGAGGCGTCGTCTTTATTGTTTTTCGGGCTTAGGGTTTACAGATCGTTTGAAGCGTGGCCGTCGGATAATGATCATCGACGGTTGAGGAGAATTACTGTTCGTGGATGTGAAATGAATGGATGAATGTGTAATCGGACGAGGACGTGGGCATTACAGGACTGTTCCGGGACGGAACATGTCCTGTGGGACGGACAATGTCCTGTGGGACGGACGTTTCCTCGCCCTCACTATCATTAGAGTTTTTTTTTTGAGTGAAGTGAGAAGATTATACCATGAGTTTTCATTTTTTTTCATATTAAATCGTTGTAGTCGCTTGAATGAGGAAAATGGTGGCGAGTTCTCACCGTAGAAGAAGAAGAACACCGGTCTCCAGAGGAGGCCGGCGTGAATAAAGTGTCCGTTCGTTCCACTACTAAGACCAAGTCCACCAGACAGGGAATCAATGAGTTGGAACTACTTCCCCCTTTCGAGGGTAGACACTATGCAACAAGTAGTCAAGAAACCTGAGAACCAATCCAAAAGGCCCCCCAAAAAAGGGGGGTTTTAAAGGGATAAATGGAGAAGAGACTTTATGGGGGGTCATATGTAACGGGGAGGGTTTGGTTGTTTTCAATTTTGCGTTTATGCAGAAGGATGGACATAGCATGTTGTATGGCAATGATGTTAATATTCTTGAACGTGTTTTTGATTGTGTCAGTAGGAATTTTGAGGGTATCTTCCAGGATTTTTATAGATGGTGTAAAGGTGGTGGCACGAGCACCAACAGTGATTACAATAAGGGGGTCCACCTTCCACCCGAGGGCAGTGATGTCATCAATAAGGGGTTGGTATTTATTGGTTTTATTTTCGATTGTTTCCGGGGAGAATCTGTCATTACAATAAGTGAATTCGATGAATTGTATGGTGTAATTTTGGTTTATGTTGTTAGGTGGGGGGTCATTGTATGGTAGTCCTCTAACACAGAGTATATCCGGTTTAAGTCGAGCATTACAGTGACACCTTTGAGTTACACATGTACATGGGAGTAGCCATGTTGGTACCGTGTTTTCTTGTGGGTTATTGTTGAAGGTGCCGACATTCATAAGGATAAAACATCTCATTTTGTAGTGGGAGGTGATTAATTTGCGGATTTCCCATACGGCTTTGTTATGTCTTTTGACAATTAAGGCGTGTATGTGATGATTATGACATTTAAGTAGGACATGTAGCCATGTGTCAGGATCCGTAGAAGTGCATATTGGGCATGTTATGGATGGGAATCTTTCTATTCCAAAGAAAAGTTGTTTTCTGGCATTTCCCATGTATTGTCCGGTACGGAATTTGATAATGCATGTTATTTGTGAATCGGTGATGGTGGGATTTTTCCAGAAGTTTGTGGAGAGTTCATTATCTATGTCTTTGTTATTAGTCCATTTTTCTATGTTGGGGAAGTTTTCTGAGATTATGTCAATGTTATTATATAGGTCTTGGTTTTTGAGGTATTTACTTAAGAATCTAATCGGGCCTTTATCAGGGTTATCTTCTTTGGAAGGCCAATCTTCTTTTTGAAAATAGTATGGGGAGGCGTGGGCGTGTTCGTGTGGGTCTTTAGCATTTTTGTGTGATTTTTCTCGTCCCTCCTTAGCTAGTTTATCCGCTTGTTCGTTACCATCTATGTTGGCTTGGGCTCGAACTTTGTGAATGTTTGTAGTTTGTTTTCTTTTTAGTATCATTTGGATCATAGATTTTAGTATGATTTTGTCGGGGTGGCTGTTGTGGAGGGTGGGATGTGTTATTTGGGTGTTTAGTAGGTATAGTGCGTTTATGCAATTTGTGAATATGTGTACTGGTTCATTATTGTATTTTGTTGTAACGATTTCCAGTGTTTTGTGGATGGCCATGAGTTCTGCTCTGAGAATATTTTGTAGTCCGTGTAGTCTTTTGGCTAATTTGATTTCTTTTACAGGGTTAAATATGCCATAACCAGCTTATTCTCGACGCCAATTACCTGGACTGATTTGTTCTGGTGGTTTGAAGGAGCCATCTGTGAAGTAGCTATATTTGGGGTCAAATTTAGGTGTGGTGTTAGTTTAGTAGTTCGGGAGGGGTGGGAGAGGTAGGGTGTAGTCTAGTGTGTTGTTGTTGTGATTTAGTTTTGACCATTTTTTGTTTTTGTTGACTAGTGTTTGTGTAGGTGTTGGTGGGGCCATTTTTGTGTATATCCGGGTTATGGTAAGGGTTTTTGCTATGGTGATAAGTTCGGCAAATTGTGATGGGGTGCCCAGGGTGTGGTTGTGGTGATGAATGCATATTATTTGTATTGTAGAAGGTTCAATTCTAAGATTTTTTTGCTCAGGTGGAATAGTAGGTTCTTCGTATGTAATTGAGTTTGCTTCGAATATTGCAATGATGTGCGAGTCTAAAATTGGACTTGGTTGTGGGTTATCTTTTTGGTACCAGTTTTTGTCCGGTGTGATAATAAGTGTGGATGAGTGATGTGGGTCATTTTTAGCAGCAAGTCTAGCCCAATGTATTGCTTGTTGGGTTTCCTCCTCGTTGTGGGGGTGAGCGATGCCTTTACCAATCCATTTATAGTCAAAGGCCTTCTCGAATGATCCAAATATTTTATCCCTTTCAAAGAGTGAATAGATTTTTTTTAATTTGGTGGGGCATGTGACGGAGGATGAGAAGTATGATTGTTCGATGTTAAAAGATGAAATTAATGTGTCTAAGATAGGTGTAGGTATTGTGTATATTGCGTTTTTGAGGGGATTATTTTTTGGGGTGCAGTATTTATATCTTTGGTATAGCCAAATTATTTCGGTTTCGAAAGGTTGGGTTATTGGTTCAATGTTTGTGGGGGTTTGTAGTTTTGTGTTGTATTGGTTCCATAGCCATTGGAGTCTATCAGTGGGGATTGTGTGTAGATGTCGGCCATTTGCTTCATATAGATGAGCTTGGTTATTTTCTATTTTAATTGTGTTTGAGGTTGTAGTGATATCATATTTGGGATTACATTCCGTTGTATAGATGTTTAGTAGTGGGATGTTTATAGGTGGAGTTACGGATCTTGGATCTTGTAATTGTTCTTGGGGGTGATGGGCTTGGATGATTTCCAAGTAAAGTTTATGTTTTATTTCTTGATAATATTCTTTTAGTTTTCCTGTGTTATATGTGGAGGTGTTGCAGTCGTGTCTTGGGAAGAGGTTTCTTTGAGGGAGCCATTTATTGAAAGTATTGTTGTTGTGTTGCTATTGGCATAGATATTTTATATAGGTATTTTGTATTCCGTTGGTGTCTATATTTTGTATGTGTTCATGTCATATAATGTTATTAATAGGGTATGTGTTGGGGTTTTTAGTGATGTACGCTGGGGGGCGGGGGTAATGTTGGTGTGGGGGGGTGGGAGGATGTATTGGTGGTATGGTAGTTCTTGGGAGGGTGTTGTTATTGGTGGTTATAAATGGGTCTTGGAGTGTGTATGAGTATTGTTGTGTGTTGTAAGGGATGTCTCTTGTGGTTGTAGGTTGATATGTTGGGTGGCAAAAAAGTTGTTTAGCAATTTTTAGAGCGCTTTTGATTAGTTTGGATGGGGTGAAGTGGAAGGTTTTGAAGTCCTCATTATTCATGATGTGTGTGCCATTTGGTAGAGTGATTTGTTTTAGTTCGATGATGTTTTTTGATAGGAGTTTTTGTAGTAGTTTTTGAGAGAGTTGGTCGTTGATTGTATTGTGGTTTCTTGTTTCTAATGGTGAATGGTTGTAGAGGAACTTTGGTAGTGTGCTTTTGAGGTGAGCTTTGGCTACGTGTTTTAATAAGAATAGTGTACGGGTTATTGGTGATCTTATACAATTCGTTTTTTTTATTTTGGGTATATTTTCGGCCCCTCCAAATTGGGCAAGTATATATTGGGTTAGTCCGGTGTATATTTTTCCGAGCCTACCTATGTCATTTAAGGCATTTTGTAATTGTTCTCCTATGCACCTGAGGTAGGCGTTTTTTAGGGAGAAGGCTTCGAGTCCAAATAGGTTGTATGGGAGTTGGGTTAGTGCGTTGGACATACATTTTGGCATTCCACATATGGTTTTTTGTAAGGATGTTATTTTTTGATCGAGTTTTTTGAGAGCTGGCATAGAGTATGGTACAGCGTAGAAGCTATATGCTATCCCTGGTCGTAGTACGGTGTCAACCATTTTAATTTTTTGTTTCATAGTGGCCGGACATGTTGTTAGTTCTTTACACTGCTTGATGAGTTTTGAGGTGGTGGAGTGGATTTGGATTTTCCATTTTAGAGAGGGAACAAGGTTTATACCGAGGTATGTATATGATTCATTTTGGTGTAATATAGGGATTGGTTGGCCTCGGTAGTTGATGTTCGAGGCTTGCATTAGAGCCTTAAAGGCAGTTGGATTTGTTTTGGATTTATTTGGACATCCAGTGGCTGCGCATTTGGGGACGCCTACGTCCATGCCGGACTATTTACAGTATCTTTCGATTTTATCGATTTGTGTTTGTAGTGGTTTTATTGTGTTGGTTATGATAGCTAGGTCGTCTGCGTAGGCCGCAGAGTTTATGGTAGTTTGCGATGTACCAAAGGTGTATCCATTATTGCCTCGCTCTAGCCACCTGAGTAGTGGTTCTAAAAATATGATAAATAAGTATGGGCTAAGGGTATCTCCTTGTATAGTACCTCTATGGATGGGTATAGGCTTAGTCTTTCCAAAGTGTTCGCCTATGTAGTATGTAAATGTTTGGGAGTAAATGTTTCCGACTAGTGTGATTGCATCGTTTGGGTATCCAGTGTCTTTCATTATAGCTATTAGCCGAGCATGATCAATAGAACCAAAGGCGTTTTTGAAGTCAACATATAAAATATATATATCTTGATTTGTGAAGCGTGCGTCTTCAAGTGCCGCTATTATAGTTTGTATTTGTCTGGAGGTGCTTCTCTCTGCTCTGAATCCTTCTTGACTATTGTGTAAGATTCTAAATTTTTCTCCATATGAGGAAAGTATAGAAGTTAGTGTACTAGTGTAGAATTTATATATTGTGTTGGCTAATGCAATCGGTCTGTGGTTTGGTAATATTGCGGGGTCACCTTTTTTATATAGTAAAATTGTTGCGCTTTTTTTCCATGAGTTTGGTATCTGTTTTTGTTTATAACAATGTGAGAAGAAGAAAAAGAGAAGTTTGTGAAATCTTGGGGGCATGTTTTTTAGTATTGAGTTTGGTATTTGGTCTGGTCCTGGGGCTTTGTTGTTTCCAAGGTTATGGAGGCATGTATTGTATATGGCTTCATTAAAGTGTGTATGTAATGGGGTTTCAGGTTCGCCTCTTTTTTCTAATATAAATCCATATAGGTCGTGCCATGGATATTGGCGTATTGCACATGTGCATACTGTTGGGTGTTGTGGTTGGTAGTTATAAGTAGGTACCATGGGTCTATTATTTTTTGTTTGTTGGTTGAATATTTCGTTTGAAATGTCTTCTGGACTGGTTAAGATGTTATTGTTTTGGTCCATGATGCAATCTAGAGGTGGGAAATCGGATTTTTTAAAGACTTTTCAGTTTATTTTTTTGGGGCTGGTTTCGTACATTTGTCGACATTTTGAGATGGCCTATTTAATATTATCTTGGGAGTATTTTGTGGTTATTTTCCAGGCTTGTATAATGGCATTTTTTGCGATAATGGCAATATCTTTTATCCATATATCATGGGGTAGGTCGGTGGGAGGTGGGACAGGGATTCGGCTGTGTTGTAGGTTCAATAATTCATTACATATGGGGTGGTCACGCCATTGTGGATTATTTTTTACAATTCTAATAGTTTTTCGTATTATATGATATGTGGCTAGATGTTGTTTCCAGATTTTTGAGAGTTTGCGGGGTAAATAACCGCCTTGTTGTGATGTTCAGTTTGTCATTTCTGGTATTGGCAAGGCTTTACAAGTTTTTTCTAGAATGTCAGAGATGTCTTTGGTGAGTAAGTCTAGAGTGTGGCATGTTTCGTGCCATTGTGTTTGAGAAAGTTGGTGATTATTTCCCATGATGTTTAGTAGAGAGTCAATTTTAATAGAGTTTTTTTCAAAGAACATTGTATTGAATTTTTCTAAGTTATCTTTTGGGATGGGGTTTAGTATTCGTATGGTATCCTTGTTTGTGGTTATAGGGGTACGATTGATTAGTATGTTGTTTGGTATGTGGAGTTGTATAGGCGAGTGGTCTGAGTTGAGGATAGTGTCTTTGTTTGTGATAGAAGTATATTGTGTAGTATTGTTTGTATTTATGTAAAAGCCGTCAATTAGGCTCCAGTCATTATAGTTGTATCCACCTTGTCTGGAGTATTGTGTATCAGTATTTATGTAAGTGAAGTTTAGATTTTCTGTAAATTGGCGCCATTGATAGTCTATGGTTTGCGGGGGAGTGTTATCGTTTCCGTTTTGGCGGCCAATTAAAGCAATATCTCTGTTGAAGTCTCCACATAGCATGTAGTTGTGGTACGGGTAGTTATTTATTTGTGATGTAATATTATTTTGTATGTTTGTAGTATATGTGATATCTTCAGGGTGGGAGGGCATATACATGTGAAAGATTAACCATGGTTGTAGTGGCTGGTTGGCGATTTTAATTATTTGAAGGTAAGGGGATATGTGCATAGGGGTAGGGATTTTTGTAATGTTGCCTGGGAAAGCATATTTTTTGTGAATTAGTGTAAGGAGGCCGCCTTGACCCGGTGTATATGGTTTACGTTGTTGGATGCATCTTGTTAATGCATGTGTGTTATTGAAGATAAGTTTATAGTCTTGAAATATGTTTTGTATGTATTTTGTGGATTTTGTGGCCGATAGTTTTGTTTCTTGTATAGCTATGATGGCTGGGGGTGTGTTAGTATTGGTGACCAGGGTTTGTAAGCTAGAGAGTGCCGTGTTTAGTGATGAGGCATTCCATATAATTATGTATGTGCTGTTGTTGGTAGAATTAATGTGTTGATTTTGTGGGGGGAGGTGTGGGGGTGGGAGGGGTGGGTGGGTATATTCTGGGATGGGGTCAAACCATTTTAGTGATTCATTTATTAGGTCGTTTGGGAGGTAAGGAAATTTTTGTTTTATTGTGTGGTTTGAAGGTGGTATGTTTTGCCTATGTAAAAAGTCGTGTAATTCTTTGTGTATTGAGTTCCCATATTTTATGATATTTAGATTGTCTTCAAGAAATTTTGTATGAAGGTGTGGGGTATGGATGTGTCTTTCGGGTGGATTTTGTAAGTTTGAAAGGGTATTTAATAAATTGTTGGTCCATGTGATTGTGTTTGGGATTAGTAGACTTAGAATACGGTTACATTCGGCTATGTTTGGGTGTATGGTGACTATTAGGAAGTATAATATGTGCATTGGTGGGAGCGTATTTTTTTGTTGTATGTATTGGGCAGTATTGGGGTATGTTACGTTGTATGATTGATGTAGTGTATGTGTGGGTTTTAACAGTGGTGCGAATGTTTTAGCGATGTGTGTGTATTCCGGTTGAAGTTTTATGGTGTTTGGTATGAAGTACATTTTGGCATTTTTCTTGTGTTTTGGGGGGTGTCTTTTTAGTATATTGGGCATGGGTCCCGGGTTGGTTTCTATATCTCCACTTAGTAATAGTATGGTTTTGTAGTGTAAAGGTTTAAAACGTTGTTTTATTGATTTGCATGTGTTTTTTGTGTATTTACTCGTTTGTTTGTTTTTGGTTTTAGTATTTTTGTTTGTGTATATGTGTATGATTTTGTTTGGAGTGGTGTTTGGAGGGTATTTGTTTGGTTGTGTTTGTTGGATGTGTGTATAATGGTGTTTGGTGTGTTTGTAGTAGAGTAGTGGTGTTTGATGGGAGTTTTTGTGTGATTTACGTACTATCAAGTACCATTGGTGTTGATGAGTGGGTGTTGGAGTTTGTTGTTTTTTGATAGATGGTGTGTGTTTGGTTTGAAAGTCTTTGATCGTGGTCCATTGCCAAAGAATTTGACACATAAGGTATGTTATTATATGGTGGTATTGAATACAAGACAAGGTCTCAAGATTGGTAGGAGACCATGGGTAGTGTAGTGAACTATCCTTTGGTCTACATGTGAATCTTGAGCATATGAATGTATAGAGATATCTCCTGGGGATTACTACAAATATTAGTGGAGTGGGAAGTATGGAGAGACTAAAGAGAACTATAGGTATGATAAGTGAGTAGTAAAGTGTATCTATAAAGGAATGGGACATTGTCAAGAGTATGTAGTAGTAGAGAAAAAGAAGGGAGAAAAGAGGGGTGAGTAGAGTGATGGAGGTGTGTGCAACTAACAATGGGAATGGAAGAAGATAGAGAATGGTCCAAAGGTTACCGTATAGTTGTGGAGGACGTGGGAGGTTCGTGGTCAATCCACGTTTGACGAGTCCATCGGAGGCGGAAGAGCTAGCGGCTCACGCTTGGAGGTGATATCTTGCATTGCGGTCAAGGTGGCTGCCATCAATTTCTCAACGTTGCCAAGTTTGGTGTAGACTTCGGCATTACGAGCGTCAGTGTATTCGCGGGTTTCGCGGATGATATCACCTTTGAGAGTAGATAGTTCCAACCGAAGTTGTTTCTGTCCTTCGGCAACAATGGCAGCTATCTCCTCCCATATGGTGGTGGAGGAGGTGGCAGTGGTGCTGATGGTGGCTACGGTGTTGACCAAGGCGGTGTTGATGTCATTGAAGCCCCACTTTTCCACTAGTGTTGCGGAAGGAGGTTCAGAACCCTCGAGGCTCCTTCGGTGAGGTCGGATTTCAACTTGGTGACAACCAATGTTGAAGGTCTTGTTGAGGAATTGTCTATAGACAATGGGGTTTATGACTTGCACATTGGTGGAGCCATTGTGCTTGCCATCCACCTGTCGATGGAAGTAAATGCAAGCAACATTCTTCTTCTCCAAGGCCTTGAAGATGGCTTCTGTGGTTGTAACCACGTTTGAAAAGATAGGGAGTTGAGAGAGTGTAAGAGTAATCGCATCCCTCTTTGCTCTATCGGTGGAGGAAGAGGTGTCCTTGGTGTTGGGCTCCGCAGGGATTACCTCATGGAAGGTGGTGATTTGGTGTGTCTCCAGCTTCTTCGCTTGTGTGGGGGTCGGCGCCACAATCCATGCAAATGCTTCCTTTTCCTGTTTCTCCACATCAGCCACCTCGAACTCAAGTTTACGTGAGAAACCGTTCAAGACAATGTCATGGAATAGGGTGTGTGCAGGGACTCCCCTGAGGTTGTCACTTCGGATGTTGAGAGAGAGTCCTTGGCGTGCTACTGCATGCCAAGTCTTGCAAACTTTCCCTAAGGATGCCGGTCCCAAGGGGTCAAGTTGTAGTACAAAATATTGTGTGCTCCGTAGTAAGGAGATGGCATCGGTTTCCGGGTTGAGCACGTGCAGCTTGATTAAACCTGAAAAAATGTGTCTTTGACCTTCTTTCTTCACCCCTTTGCAATGAATTGCAAGAGGATCCAAAAGGTTAGTACCTAGAGGGATATTCATCTTAACTAGCCTATCTCTAGCAATTTTCTTGACATAATCATGAAGCAATGGAGTTTGGGGGAGTTCAAAGAAGATGGCAACATGAAAGTCATGTGATAGGCCAGTATCTAGGTCAGTAGAGATATCAAAGGGGAGTTGAGTGAGGTTATAGTGTTGTCCCTCAACACCATCTTCTCTCACCTTGGGATATAGTAGCTGTGGAATGCAGGGGTAGGCTATGTTGGCACTAAGTGCCTCTTCCGCCTCTGATTTGGGTACTCCCCGTAGCATCATGTCCGGGACACTCTCCCCACTATAGAGCGGGTTTAGCCCGGCATCCTTGGCAAGTTTTTCCATTGTGGGAAAACCCAACCAAAAGTGAAATGTGGTCATGTTTGGTCCAGACTCGGGTGTGAGGTTTGGGTCACTGCCACATAAGGTAGAGTCTTGGGTATTACCTCTATGTTTTTTCGCAGGGTGGTGAACTTCTAGTCTAGTAGAGGAAGAGGTTTTGTCTAGGTTTACATGTTTGAGGTTGGGTGCGGCATTCTCCACGTCCATGTCGTCTATAGTAGGGCGGGGTTCCTGCATGGTTTTGGTCAGTGCACTGGAAGTTAAAGTACTCGTTCGGGTCGGTGCAGATGAAGAGGGGGCCGGGCGTTTTGAGTTCGCTGGCAGCTTGTCACCTGGTTTGGTGGAGTTCTGGAGCAGTGGGAGCAGTTCGGTGGGAGGGATCTTCTTGCTACTTCGCCTTCGGAACGTGAGGATGGGTTCGTTGTCTTCTGAGCTCGACAGGTGGTGGGTGGGCGTGGGCAGGTTACGTGACTTCGGGGAGTCCCTCGTATTAGGCTTCGCCTTCGATGTCGACAGCGACGTCTCCTTCGTCTTCAGGGTTCTTCTGTTCGTTTTCGGGGTGGTTGTCCACGTACTGGACTACAGTTTTGGGGTGACTGTGGACTTTCGATGGGGAGGATCTATGGGTTTCTCGCTTCCTGCAGGTTGCCGGGACTGATCTTTCTTGGTGCCTGGTCTCCGGGAGGTTGGTTTTATTGGTTTTGATTCACCAACTATGTTTTTTGTGGAGAGAGTCTTGCTTTGTGTTGATCTTGTTGAGCTCATGTGTTGGAAGTGGGCATGTGTGGTTCGGGTGTTGTGGATACTATAGTGCTGTGAATGACTGGTATTCTGTATACGTTTCTGAGAGTTGGTTGAGGTAGCAGTGGAGGTTCTGACTACTTTCTGGGGTGGTGGATATCTATGGTTGGTATGAGTCCAGGTTTGAAGTTGGGAAGCTAGAGTTTTAGTGACTCTTCCGTTGGGGTAGGTGAGAATCGGGCAGCGCTTCCGCCACTTAATTGTTTTCCCAGTTCTGATACTACTATGTCTGTTCCCTAGCTCTAAGTAGGACCAAGCTGATTGTAAAGTACTCGTTCGGGTCGGGGCAGGTGAGGAGGGAGCCTGGCGTTTTGAGTTCTTTCGCAACTTGTCCCCTGATTCGGTGAAGTTCTGGGGCAGTAGGAGCAGTTCGGTGGGAGGGATCTTCTTACTATTTCGCCTGCGGAACGTGAAGGTGAGTTCGTCGTCTTCTGAGCTCGACCGGTGCCAAGTGGGCGTGGGTAGGTTCCGTGACTTCGGGAGGTTCCACGTACTGGACTTCTCCTTTGACGTCGACGGCGGTGTCTCCTTCTTCTTCAGGGTTCTTCTGTTCGTTTTCGGGGTGGCTGTCCACGTACTGGACTGCAGCTCCGAGTTGACTGTCAACTTGCGATGGGGAGGATCTATGAGTTCCTCGCTTCGTGCAGGTTGCCGGGACTGATATTTTTTGATGCTTGGTCTCCGGGAGGTTGATTTGTTTGGTTTTGGTTCACCAGGTATGTTTTTTGTGGAGAGAGAGCTCTTGCTACGTGTTGATCTTGTTAAGGTCATGCATTGGGAGTGTGCATGTGTGGTTCGGATGTTTTGGATATTGTGGTGTTGTGAGGGACTGGTATTCTGTATACGTTTCTGAGAGTTGGTTGAGGTAGCAATGAAGGTTCTGACTACTTTCTGGGGCGGTGGATAACTATGGTTGGTATGAGTCCAGGTTTGAAGGTGGAAGGCTAGGGTTTCAGTGACTCCTTCGCTGGAATAGGTGAGAATCGGGCAGCGCTTCCGCCACTTAGTTGTTTTCCCAGTTCTGATAACACAGTGTCTGCTCCCGAGCTCTGAGTGGGACCGAGCTGATAGAACATAAATCGACAATGCAGAAAGTGAGAGGGGGGTGAGATATAGCCTGAGTTTTTTTTTCTTGATTGTTGCTCTCTGTTGGTGCTCACATTCGATGGACGATGTTTCTGTAGTTGCACGATCTGGTGTGTTGGTGCCTCCTCTTCTGGTCCACTGTCTTCAGTAGTGCCGAACTTGAGTAGGGCTAGGTTTTTGGTGTTTCTCTGATTCAAGTGTCTCTACTTTGTTTCGATGCTCCTGGTGACAATCGGGCAGTGCTTCCGCTCCTTAGTTGATTTTCCAATTTTGCTATCACAGTGTCTACTGCCTAGCTTTCAGTATGACCAAACATATTGAAGGTAAAAGGACGGAGCAAAAAATGAGGAGGAGGTGAGATGTAGCCTGCGTTTCTTCGCTCTCAGTTGTCGTTCTCGGCTGGTGCTCTTGTTCAAGGGGCGGTGTTTTTGTGGTCGCCCGATCTGGCTCGTTGATGTTTCCGCTTCTGGTCTTCTCTCTCCAGTTGTGCCGGGCTTGGGTAGGGCGAGGTTTTCGGCGATTCTGTGATCCGCGAGTGTGTGTTGTGCTCCAATGCTTCTGTCTTTGTTGTCTCTGCTTCTCGTGATCCTGTGACCTAGCGGTGCGGCTGAGTGTGAGGGAGGTGTACTTCGTTGTTGGAGAGACCAGTGGCGCTTGCGCGCGGGTGTGTGCAGTTCTATCACTTCGATCTATCTAGTGTTTCCAGGGTTGGAGGATCCGAGGACTAAGGTACTCTGCGATACTTGATCTGATCCCTAGAGGTGAATTTGCTCTCGATTCGCTAGATCTGTAAATGTAACGTGGGGAAAACAGTTTCCAACGTGTAGGTTCCCCGCTTCAGATTAGACCTTCTGTCCTCACGTTTGTTTACAGATCTTCTACTCCTGATCAGATCCTCTCCTCAATTGCCCATTCCAACTCTCTGTATCCACTAGCAGTACTTGCTCTCGCCAAGAACACTCAAAGGAGGGCGATTCCGAGTCCGAGCAGCTCTCGAAAACCTAACCAGCGTTTCTGGCGACTATCTCCTCGGTCCTCCTCACCTAGAAACGCGGAGCCTACTCTCCCTATAGATCCATTTCTCTTTCTATTGTTCTCACGGTACAACATAACTTCTCCTTTCTCAATGACATCTAAATCACTTCTTAGAAGAGTTTGAAGACCACAAAATTCTTCTATATCTATAAGCATAAAATTTTGAGCAAATTTTTTTTTCCTGAAAATATATATTTGTTAGATCTATAGCTGTGTGATTTTTGTTTTTTTAAATCAACTTTATTGGATTAGTCTTAAAACCATAGGATGAAGACAATGAATCAATTCATTTTTAAAAATGGAAGAAATGAATCGATTGTTGAAGTTTTATGAAATACCCTACAACCATGGATGAAAACATTGCACTCACAAGCATAAAACAACTAAATTAATATGTGCTTATGATGTATTTGGACTTAGAAATTTATTTGTTTTTGGATACTACAAATTTATAAACAAATACAAGTGTAAAACGATTTTTTATAGCAACACAATATTTGTGAAAATGTCAATTGGCGTATGAAAATGATATTTTCTAGAATACCAAAGAGGCGAAACATAATGTAACTTCCACATGTCCTTTTTATCTTTTGCTTTTGAAGATGCATGTATCTTTTCATTATAGAATTAAGTTGTACGTATTTACATCTCATTTTGTGCACTTGAGGTAAAATTTAGTTGGCTTGCCAAAAAAATGTCACATCTAGTGAGGGGATACCGAATCTGAATGCTTCTTCCGCGAGTCCCACTGCCCCTCTCCAACCCAGACTTCAACACCACCATTGAGAGCAACACGAAGTCAAGACGGCACTGCTGCTGCCATTGCATCAACGCCCTTCACTACTTACAGGCTACCTCTCACCCTTCCTTTATCTTTCTGCTTTCTCCTTATTTCTTTGTTGTTATTCTCACAGTATCACCATGCTCTTTTAGTAACACACATACCTTACACAATAGATCTAATATCATTTGCTTAAGTTACTTGTACATTAGATCTGGAGGACAACACCGTAGAACAACCTCTAGAGTGAAGCACAAAAAAATATGACTCGTAGATCTTCTCCAAGGCAGCAACGACACATCAAATCACGCCATTTCTATCCACCTCGATTTTTTTTCTGCAGTAGACACTCTGATTTCTAGCATCACCTTGCACCTCACCACATCCACACACACTAGCTGTAGTACACCAAAGTCTCACTATGACACCACACACATAAAGGCCAACACTAAAACCCTAATAGGAAACTCTACTAAGCTCGTGTGTATAGATTGCACGTAGAAGCGCTCGCAAATTTCTCCAGATCTGGATCTACATACGCATCAGTAGCAAGGAAACACACCATCGGCATCGAAACAAACGACAACAGGACAAGAATGTTCAAGAATTCAATGCAACAACTCCATTCACATCACAGCAAGACCTCGCAGCAAGGACACAACAACACAAGGCGACAACAAAAACGGACAACAAAAGGTGGACATTACCTACACGCACAACAACAGGAGGCAACTCAATTCAACATCGAACCAAGAAGCAACTCACGTCAACGTATCACGGAGTAACTCCTCCCCCTCCTCCCACACCTTTCTCCTTTCTCACACCTCTCACAACCTCCACTCATCTCCCTCCCCCTCCCCTCTCTACTCCCTCTCTCACCTCCATGAATCCCTCCCTCTGCCCCTCCCCGTTCCCCCCTCCCACCTCCCTTAACCCCTCCCCCTCCCACTCCCCTCTCCCAACTCTCTGAATCCCTCCCCCTCCCCCTCCCTCATCCCGTCTTTCTCACTGATTCCCTCTCCCTTCCCCACTCCGCCCCCCTCCCCCTCCCCTCTCAACTCCCTCTCCCTTCATAGACCTCCAAAACCCTATTGTCCCCTTCCACATCCCTCCCCGAAACCAAACAGACACCCTCCCTCCCACAACCCGTAGCAACCCCCCTAGTTCCCGTAGCGACCCTCTCATCCCTCACAACGACCCTCTCAATTTTGGTAGCGACCCTCCCAATTCCGGTAGCAACCCTCCTATCCCTCGCAGCGACCCTCCCAATTCTGGTAGCAACCCTCCTAATTCCGGTAGCGACCCTCCCAATCCCGGTAGCGACCTTCATAATTCAGGTAAGGACCCTCCCATCTCCACAGCGACCTTCCCCCAATTCCAAGTAGCGACCTTCCATTACTAACCAGCGGCCCCCCTAATTCAAATAGCGACCTCCTTCATCCCTCTAGAGACCCTCCCACCAAAATCTACACCCTCCCTCATAAAACTAGAAACCTCCCTTACTCCACTAGTGACCCCCCTTTTTTCACTAGAGACCTTACTCCACCCCACATCAACTCGGCAAGCCAGGAAAGTCATCCTACCCCTATTACTTGTGTATTGCATGTATGTCACTTAAAATTTAAAAAGACAACTAAAACTCTAATTAATTTCACTAGTGTAAAACAATCCAGCACTCCAAATTAGAGTTTAAAAACAAAAAATACAATTCAAAATATACTAATTTGTCCAAACAAGTGTACAAGTACAGCGTAGGTATGGACCAGTGGGGCAGCAGACGCATTCTCATGTACGGAGATGCCATGGAGATTGAAGCATCCGGTGAGAAACTTAAGAGATCTCCAAGTATTGCCTCCACAGCAAGCCAAGATGAAGTATCCCCTCTAGCAAGAAAAAGAAGAGCTCCAATGAGGAAGGTATGGTGCACACTCTCAAACCCAATGTCTCCTCCTTCAAATTTTAATTGGGATTTCAAGTAATGGGGGATATGGCCAAGGAGGTGGGACTTGAGCCACTAATCAATGATGAGTCTATACTCGACATGATAACAAGAGGAATCAAAGAAATGGAGGCCAAAGAAATCACCCTAGCAACTTTGTGTCGTGTAAACAAAGATCGCTAAACACAACAGATCGAGAATCACAACCAACATCAAATAAACGAAAAACATACATTAAAAAAGGTACACGTAGTACACCCTCAAGTGCCCCCCCCTAGCGGATAAAAGACCCTCTATCCAGCTAGGACCAAACAACACTATGTAGACAATCGCCACGGTGATGCCACTGCAACAACTGTACGCATCCAGTTGAAGATGTAATCCCTTGCCGCATCAATAAACCAATAGAGAAGTAACTAAGAGAGGATAGGCGGGGTGTAATGTGAACCCCATCTTTAATCGCCTTAGGCAACTTTGTTGTCAATCCCTTGGTCAATTCCCATGTAGCCTATCCCTGAAACAAAACCAGGAACTTCAACTCGATGGCAGGACACCATACCAGTGACATGTCCAGGAGAAAATCAAGTTGTTTCATGATGAAACTTGGCTCGAAGACCTCCTACAACGAGGGCAAGTCCAATCTCCAGGCGGTAGAGTAGAGAGGGGCGGCGTCAAGCAAGCCATATGCCATCCACTCTGACAACGGTCGCATAATAACATGGTAGCCGCACCCTTCTTCTCACCACACACAAAACACGGAAGACCCTGTGGCACAACGGCCAACTCAGGATGCACGGAGCCATCAATGGGCAAATGGCAGGGCGTGCAGTTTTTGGAGTGCTCCCGACACTCCCGGCCATCTTTGCCTTCCAGCAACAAGATGCCACTGGACAACACATCCTTCACACGAAAAATGGTGCACCCGGCCTTGGCATCCAACGTCGTAGGCGCCTCGCGCTACAAATAAACGTAATCTCCAATGGAGAAACGCTGCAACTGAGGTCGGTAAGCGCCGCTGCAAATGCGAGCGTACTGTAACGTGTTGCGGTGCTGAGCAAAGGATAAATTCTCCATGGCCATTGGCATGGTCCACTTGAAGAACTCCGCCCGATCAGGCAGACATTGGATCCAGACCTCTCGATCATCCAAGTCTACAACTGGGGCCAACTTCTCCCATATAGAACTAGGTAGAATTGGCTCCCGTCCGTACAACAACTGATACAGACTGAAAGCGGTCAAAGGGGCCTGCCAACTAAACCGGTATCCCATGGCAATCCATGGTATCATCAGATCCCAATTACGGTGGCCATCCTAAAGTAATCCATACTTCCGTAGGCCATGCTTGACGGTCTAAACCACACGCTCCGTCAAACCGTCCGCTTCCGGATGATCCCGAGAAGTGGTACGGTGGTCAATCAAAGCTTTGGTGCACAAAGCCTCGAAAGCACCAAGGAACCTATGGCCTTGGTCAGTCAACACCTCAGCTAGGTCTCCAAAACGATCCAGCACCCAGTCAAGGAATGCCATGGCCGCCAACTCCGAGGAGTTCTGTGGTAGTGCCATAAGCTCAATCCACTTGCTGAAGTGCTCCACCATCACCAACACGTACTTGGCTCCACGTGGGGTGACAACAAGCGGCCCGACAAAATCGAGAGACCAACGGTAGCCCAAACCCATGATGGGCAAAGGCTGCAATTGCGGTGACAACGTGTTGAAGCTTGATTTGACCTGTCACCTGATCACATACTTCACACCGTGAAACATAAGTGGCGACCTGCTGATACATATTGGTCCACCAATATTGGCTTTGCAACATGAAATGTGTCCGTCGCACACCAAAATGACCTAGGTCTTCGTGTACCTGTCGTACCACAGAAGCCCTCTGATTCGGCCTAGGAACTATGCGCCTAGTCCCATCCGGCCACACGCGAAATAAAAGGCCGTTCTCCCAACGAAACCTTGCTATCCGGTGTCCAATCCGATCACGCTTCATAGCAGAAAGAACGGGCGAGAATGTCCCATGCTGTAGCTCGTGCAAGACTGGAATGTCTTCCCACACATCGCTAACAACCTGAGCCTTGTCTGGTTCCTCATCGGCCGCTTGATCCAGCAATGTCGATGTAGATCCAGACATCCATGAGAGGTAGGCCACTGCCTGCCAGCTTGGAACTGACTCTCTGTCACAGTCTCCATGCCACATGGCACCAGTCAAATCCTCCTCCGATCGACTTGGATTACAAGATAGCTCATCCGCATCCAAGTTAGTAATGCATGCCCGGTGCACGACCTCAAAATCATACTCCTAAAGCTACAAAACTTGCCAGTAACTTGTCAGACTCCATGAGCCACTTCAAAGGCTAGTGGTTGGTCACTAAGGTAAAACGCTGCCTATGCAAATAGGGCCTAAAATGAGCTATGGCCCAAACCGTGGCCAAAGCTTCCTCCTCATAGAATGAATAGTTGGACTCCGCGTTGTTGTTGCTCCTAGAAGCAAACGCCACAACGTGCTCCCGTCCCTCATCATCCTTTTGAATCAACACGGCACTCAATCCTACTGTACTCAAATCTGTGTGCAGGTGGAAAGGCTGTGTAGCATCTGGACGCTGCAGTACAGGCGCTGAACCGAGCTTCAGCTTCAAAGTAGCAAACGCCTACTGCTGCTCCGGTCTCCAAGTCCATGGCTGATCCTTTCCCGTGAGGATGGTCAACGGCTTGGCAATTAAGCTAAAGTTTTTGACAAACCGACGATAGTAATTCGCGAGGCCAAAAAAAATTCTGAGCCGTGACACGTCGATTGGGGCCGGAATCTTCTGTAGCACGTCAGCCTTCGCCTGCTGCACGCCAAGACCTCCTGGAACAATCATATGTCCCAAATATGGCAATCGGTCATGGCATTTGCCATGGTGCAAGCGCAATCCCCACTGCCGTAGCCTCTCAAATACCACCTGAAGATGCCTCACATGCTCTTGTGGGCTGCTACAAAAAATGATAACGTCATCAAATGTAGCATCGGGCAAACGGTTAACCGGTCAACACCCGGTCTATCACCCTCTGAAACTCGGGGGGTGCGTTCTTGAGGCCAAATGGAAGAAAATTCCAATGGTAGAGTTGATCTCTCCCATCCAGATCAACTCCTTAGAACGCGGTCTTCACCTAGTCGTCCACCATCAATGGTAATTGGTGGTAACCGGACCAAAAATCCAGAGTACTAAATACTCTGGCGTGTCCCACCGCATCAAACAACTTCTCTGGCGTGGGCATGGGATATCGATCCAACTTGGTCTTACGATTGACCGACCTATAATCCACACACATCCGCTTCTCTGTCTAGTTGCCAAAGATGTCCTTCTTCGATGGCATCACCGTGGCACAAGTGTACTCGCCATTGAAGAGCTCAATCAAGATGGCGTCCAACAACTCCTGACAACAAGTCTGAACACCAACTTTCTCAGAAAGACTGAGCTTGTACGGTCGTCGGAAGATCGGGTGGTCGTCTTCCAACTAAATGTGAATCGGTTTGCCTCTGTAGCCCTCCAAATCATGGAGACTAAAGGCAAAACAACTAGGATACGAACGTATAAACGCTCGTACCCTTCGTGCCTCGGCACCGGTAAGATGTGGCCCCAAATCCAATGGCCAATCACCAAACTCCGTAGTCTCCTTTTCCACTGTAGAAGACTCACAGCGTACCGGCACGGCCGGTGATTGCTACTTGGTAGCAGAGAGGGCATTAATGCCTCCAGACCCTTCACTCACGGGATCTAGAAAAAATCCTATGTCGTGATGATAAAACTGGGCAAAGATATCCCGAGCATCCTCACGGCCAAAGTCCTCTGCCAAAGCGGCAAAGACCCTAAACCGAAGCTCCTCCGTTGCATGCCTCTTCAAACAAAAAAACAACTCTACTTCCTCGATCGTAGTGAGATGTGGCACCGCTGCCCCTTGACCATCAGAGTCTGCCTCCAACACGCATCAATGGTCACTCAAACGGCGCTGAACGGCGAAACAAATGCCACAAACCCAAACAAGGGTGTTGAGGTCAATGGCTTGACCCAACAAATAATGACGCTGGCCCTCACAGAGATCTGGTGCGGCGGTGGTGCCTATCAAAAAGCCCATCGCCCGCTCCCTCTCATCGGCAGATGGCTCCTCATAAGTTTGGGAAGAAGAGTCCCAAACCATGCTTGCACCACGTGTCCTAAAGGAAAAAGAGCCCGGAGAGCACATCAAGGTGGAAAACGCCCCCTGAGTGAAACCTACGCGGTTGACCACGGCCAACGGTGGCTCATCATCCTTGGTAACCTCCGTGGAAACACGGTGGTCGTCCAAGATGTCATCGACCTCACGACGCACGGGCCGTTGCACTTGAACAAGTGTAGAGGTGAGCGTTGCCGATGATGCCATGTTGGTCCAAATCCAACGTGGCCGATAGACGTAAGATGCCAACGCCGTGGCATCAATAAACGTGGAGGGACCAAGAAGGTGATGGATGTATGCCCCATCACCACGCAACTTCGTTCGTGTATTCCCCAATAGGGGTACGTTCTCAAAAATGTACCCCGGTGGCGTCGATTGGTGGATAATCCACCACTGGATGAGCCTGAGCAAATCCGCAAAGAGATCTGACCGTGGATCATCCAAGCCACGTCCACTGCTCGCCCGTGAATGGCGTTGACAAGGCCATCTGGCAATCACCAAGTCCACGTGACTCAACCAGTGAAGATCATCCTCATTGATCAACGTCACATCACGTGGCAACTTGCCAAAACACCCTCGAATTGCAGAAGGTGATAATTGCTCCAGATACAACGCCAGAAGACGCTGAATGTGATGGTGAGTGGCACGGTTGGCTGCAAAGCCACTATCCACGTGGATTTATCGTCGTACCTTGAGCCCGACTTCTAATACGGCCGCAAGCCCCGTATTGATACCGGCAAATAGCTCCACAAGGATAATACCCTCATCCGGTGGTCGCCATTGAATAGTGCGAGCCAACAACGGAGTGGAAGGGTCCACTGAAAGGTGGGGAGCATCAACAACCTCCACAATCTCCTGACTGCGGCGTGTGAGCTTCAACTGAGTTCCCCATGGAGGAAGGAAATCCTTACCATGACGTGCAGGAATCTCCACTGATCTGTGCTCGTGTGATTTCGCTACCCCCGACATAAAAGCATATGTCTCCTCTAAATGAAAAGAACCACATGGCAAATCCGATGCCAAGGCACTACACCCAAACATAGCATCCGTCGTAGAAGTCACTGCGCTAGCTGCGAAGGCAACCGGAATGAGTTTATTTCTGCCATCACCGGCAGACCACCCAGGCCTTATCCATGCCTCCTCTGTCCAGTTATCCACTCCAAAACCAAGTGGATAAAGCGCGTGCTGACCCACCAAAATATCATAGTTGGTGGCGCCAGTGACAACACATTGCAGGGATACGTGTGAGAACAAATGACTAGATCCCACGTCAAACATCAACTGCAACGGATGTCGGGTGTAGCCCATGGCCTTCTCCGTGCCCTCCACGAATATAACAATCGTAAATGAGCAAGGCTTGAGGTCCGAAGCACCTCGATCCAAATCCTGGGCTAGCTGCCTTCCGATTATCACTGGCTGAGCTCCGGAATCGAACATAACACGTAGGGGAGTAGTGTCGTAGTACGCGTTGGCAAGTATTCACATCTTAACACAAAGATACCCTTAAGGTAATCGTTCCCATAGAGAGTCACCGAGAACTACAACGACTAACAACAAACCATGATCTGTACAATGTCAACTATACAATATATACATCAAAAGAAAGGAGAGAAAGGTTTAGATCACAAGGGGCAGCGTTAATCACACCAACCGCCCCACCCAAGTTCTTTACATGGCCGGGATCGTACATGGCCCGGATCGTACATGGCTCGGATCGTACATGGCCCGGATCGTACATGGCCCGGATCGTACATGGCCCGGATTGTACATGGCCTGGATCCTACATGGCCCGGATCCTACATGGCCCGGATCCTACATGGCCCGGATCCTACATGGCCCGGATCCTACATGGCCCGGATCCTACATGGCCCGGATCCCACATGGACTTTACAACTATGTACATTATAAACATCCGGGATACTTGCGTATCCGGAGAGTGTTTTACCACCATGAACGACGGTTCACGGACTCAAACAAGTTTTAGTAAACGTCAATTCTTCCTCACAGTTTCTCCAATCACTCCTACTCACTAATTTGGGATGGTTGTGGTGTCAATAGATTCCCCCCCCCCCCGTAAGAGGGGATAAGGCTTGGGCGTTAAGGACTAACACTACTCTGGTGGCAAGTATGCGGTTTACCTACCATTCGAGCTGTAAGACCTTTCTTTACCTCAGAATCAGCTAAAGGAGTAGTACGTCGTGGGCTCGCCTAGCTAATTGCGCCGGGGATACCCTATTCTTACTCCTTTTCTTCAGGGAACAAAGTCCTCCTCCTATTACTCCGATGGTCACGACGCAAACAGGGTTAGTTGGATCTCCTTTCTTCTCTTAAGATAATCCGAGCTGTTAGAGTCGGTCTGGGCTTACTGCCCTTGGGTCACGCCAGTCTACTCCGTCCTCAACACGAAGGGTTGATGGTGTCTGATGCTCCTGTGGATCAACCTATCTGACCAAAGGTTGATGCATCCGGGATCCAGAGTACATCTTCACAATCGATGACATCCTGCCGCCGACCGGTCATACAAGACATATCAAGACTCCTTCTGCACCCGTCACTCCCCCCTCATCCTCCCCTAACCACTTATAATCTCACATGTTATTCCGATCCACCCGGACTAACTCTACTTGATGGAACAAGGAAACAATCACAAAGGATCAGAGTTAGAGTCACGCCCAAACTAACAATCTAACCATCTCACCTGTTATTCCCATCCACTCGGACTAAGTCTACGTGATGAAACAAGGAAACAATGACTCGACCGTTAGTATGGACTTCAGGAGTGGACTACTTGAGATGGTACTCACAGTCATATAAAATCCGAGCTCTCAAACCGTCAAAGGTTCTCGGAGAGCGTAGGTTTAGAATTAAACTAAAAGCAAGTACACACATCATGCAATGAAGAGAGAGGCCACGAGACTCCTCTCTTATACTGCGAAGGACTCACACAAGAGTCCAAACTCAAACGATACCTTCTAACTAAAAACGGTGACATTAACTACTCTTGGCGGGGGTGCTGCCACTCCACACGACGTGCACCATCAGAGGTAACTTATTACACCAAACCCAAGGCAAAACCAAGTCAAAACCAAAGTCAACCGGGGGCAAATCCCGGACTGAACAGTGACCTACGAACCGAGATCCTAGCCTACTTTCGGGCCAGCTCCTCGAGTCTCTTCCGCTCCTCCCTCCTCTTGCGGTTCTTGGAACTCCGGCTTGAAGTCGGGGTGGGCGCGGCTGCTCCAAATGCCACCAATGGCGCAAACACATTGGTGGAAGGCGTGGGTGGGACAGTCGTTGCCCTCAACAAGGTGTCCCTTGAAGGCAAGGAGGAATCCGGGCCATCCGGGGTGAGTGACACCGTAGTCATGCCCGGATGTGGCCCGGATCGTGTCGGAGGGGCCGATACTTGACTCGGGGTGCCCATGAAGATATCTTGGCCAGATATCTGTCCTGGAATGTACAAGTAAGAGGAACTCTCACTTGCGGTCTTCCCAATGTGAAGCCCGCTCTGCAAAGGGACCACAATCGGTGTAGTGCGCGGGGGATCACCGAGTGGCAGCTGGCGAGGATGCACGGGGAGTGGGGCTCCATCGCAACACCCGAGCGTTCCTTCCAACCGCTCTGCATTGGTGTGGTGACCTCCGAAGGGAATGGTCCTACCGGGGCCCTCGAACTCGCGAGTTGAGGGGGCAGATCCGGGCTGCCAAGGTCCACCACTTCCTTCTCTTTCCGTGAGCCGTGGTCACCGAGGCGACGCTCCTCCGGGTTGGTCTCTGAACCCGAGTCCCCATCCTTGTCAGAACTGTCAGAGTCTTCCACAAACTTGGGTAGAATGTGAGTGAGATTGCTCACCAATAACCTCATGTTGGCATAAGCCGCCTCGACCTTCACGGTTTGCTCCATCACGAAGGCAATCACCTGCTTGCTGGAAATGTGGTCATCCCTCTCCAATCGAGCATCGAACATCTTGGCCTTCAGTACCACATCTGCGGGAAAATGTAATGCTTCGTCTACATGCTGTAATGCTGCTGCCGAGGCATTGGCTTGGAGAAGAGCCGCCTTGCAATCTCTCCGCCTCCAACGCTCGACTCCTTACCTTTGTCACCTTGAGCGTGAGTCGGTTGACCTTCTGCTCCATGAGGCGAAGATCGCCAGCTCGTCCGACCTTCTCCTTGATCGCATCGATCAACCCTTCATGTGGAGGGTTACCCACCAAGCTGCTTGCTTGACTCAAAGTCCGGTCCGCGTCCTCCACATACACGTAAATGGCCTCTAGTAGCTCCGAGGCAGGATAAGACTTGCGTCCAAGTTGTGTTGGTCCGGTGGCTGTGGCGCGAATGGCTGCGCGGGTGCGGGTGGAGGGGACTCCTCCATGTCTCTGTCTCTGGCACTTGAGAGGTGGTACAACTTCCTCTCCTGACTGTGACGAGCTGCACCCTCCTTCAGACCCCAGTTTGGGTTCTGACTCTGTCCGTTCAAACTTCTTCATCATTAGTTGCGTTCCATACGCCATGTACTCCTCTGGAGTAGTCTCCTTGAAATGGTGATATAGGTGGATCAAAAACGAGCAGAGGGGTGCATGCTTGACATTGTGAATGCTCTTGGTCAACCGAATCTCTACATCCTTCATGATGATGGCCCAATTCACCACCCTCTCGCCAAGGTAGGAGCCATACACGGTGTTAGCGAGGGTAACCGTCACTCGGGTAGGTTTCTCAGGGTGTAAGATCGGTACGAGGAATTCGAAGACCCGTTTGGCGCGGGGGTCCGCGCAATCTTGTACCGCATAACCGTTCTTGGCATCCTTGTTACCAAACCTCCTCTTGGCATACTCCCCCTTCTTCGTATTTGTCCATCCCGCCCCTTGTCGCGGAAATCCATACACCTCTTGCCACCTCCCCATGGTCCACCGATCCGGACAAGCCCGGATGCTATCTCCATCGGGTTCCGGCAAGGGGTCTTGCCGCATCTCCTGCACGGTGGATCCCACCCAAAAACTCCAACAAAATTCCATGAGGAAGAGACAATCCATGCAAAGGAGATCCTCTTTAAGCTCGGTGAGCTCCAGAGAATCCTTGGGAATGACTGGGCAAATATCCTTCTTCCTCGAGGGTACCAGATTGGAGGCCATTTGACTCGGGTGGTAGGACTTACTCTCCTGGACCTCCAGTTGATGCTTTCCTTCAAGCTGGCGTGGTTATGAGCTGAGGTCCTCTTCTTATGAGCTGGGGTCCTCCTTGAACAAGCTGGCCCAGAAGTGACTCGTGATACTCCTCGAACAAGCTGGCCCGGAAGGGCTGGGGTCCTCCTCCAACAAGCTAGTCCGGAAGGTCGGGGTCCTCCTCGAACAAGCTGGCCTTGAAGTGACTCGTGACACTCCTCGTATGGGCTGTGGACTTCTTCACCTTGCTGCGGGCTCCCTCTTCACCTATTGCGTTTTTTGGGAGTTACATACCTTGGTTTACAAGCTGGCGGCGTCCCGTGTGGATGTTCTTCGTCTTGCTCAACTATCGATGACCTTCGTTTTGCTCTTCGCGTAATCTGGCCTTGTCATGCAAGCTCCTCGGTTGGTGCAGGCTGGCCCGGATGCTCCTCATCTTGTGTAGGCTGGCTCGGATGCTCCTCGTCTTGTGTAGGTTGGCCCGGATGCTCCTCGTTTTGGTCTTCGTGTGAGCTGGCTCTCGTCCTTCACATGCTGGCCCGGAAGCTCCTCGGTAGACTGGCTGTAGCTCCTCGTCCTGCTCTTCGTGTGCTTTTGCAAGCTGCGATGCCCTGCTGGCTGTGATGATCTTCCTCGTTGAGGCCGTCTTTATGCTCGGGGTTGTGCGTCTTGGAGACCTTCCCGGTTCCTTCCAGTCCCGCTTCTTCCCACCTTCCGGGCCAGATTCGGGTGGTGTCCATCTTCCGGGCTAGATTCGGTCTCCTTCCTTCTTCCGGGCCAGATTCGGTCTCCTTCCTTCTTCCGGGCCAGATTCGGTCTCCTTCCCTCTTCCGGGCCAGATTCGGGCTCGTGCGGGTTGGCCCGGATGATGGCATTGCCTGCCTCTTGGTCTTCATGCGGGTTTGGGGCCGGAGGAACTGCTTTTTAGGCTAGAGTCTAAATCATAGCTCTAGGTCCCTTCTTGCCGCTATTAAGGCTTTTATAAAAGCCCCGTATTCCTCCTATCCTATTCTTATTTAAAGATTAATCTCGGGTAGGGATAACCTTCTAGTCTAGCTATCTTGCCTAATTTTAATATCTATATCTACCCAACTAAAAAAAACGAAAAACTTGTGGTACGACAAGTAGCTCGGGTGGGATTGCCGTCCGTACGACCAACCACCATGACTTCGTCATCGTTTACCAAACGTACCACCTCTGGACGCACACTACGTCGCTCTCGTGTCGACCGGGCCGCAACGTCAAACAAATAAGCCACTCCAGAGATCAAGGACTGATCCCCGGAGGACTGCTCGATAAATGTGGAAGTGGCATTGGCCTCAAACGCCAAAATAGCCTCCGCCGCCAATTTGGCCCGCATTGCCACCAAATCCTCTTCGGTGAGGATGGAGCCATCAGTGCCTGCGACACCTCCAATGATGGCATGGGCACCTTGCCCTCCAACATGCTACCCGCCAAGTGAAATACACTGGATGGTTGAAAATTTGGTGTCGAAAAATCCACACCGGCAAACACCGGCAACCGCAACACTTTGTATGCCAAGGAATGTACGGCATCCACATGAGTGGAAGAAATTGGTGGTAAGGTAGTCAAAGGAGGAGCGGCACCAGGAGTAGCTACATCTGCAATGTCAAAAGACAGTTGTAGCTGCAACTGACCGATGTGGTCCGGTAATCTCACGTGGCGTGGACGACCACTAGTTCCCAACACATTGGATGAAGGTCGCACTGCTTGAGCAGTGGTCTGAGCACAAGTGGCAACTGCAGCCACAACCTCTCCAAAAGCGCCATACAAATAGGCATCCATGGCTGAGGACGAACCACAACTCTTCACCGGAGTCCGTGCGTTCACCACTTGTCCCAAAGAAGCATTCGCACTCAACTTCTTCTCCAACTCCGCCACTTTGGCCTCCAAGTCCTTCTCTCGTGATGAATCCAGCCACTTCTCCGGGTGGAGAACAAAGCAGCTCTCATCACTATGGCCGGACTTGCCATAGTGAGAACAAGTAACCGGCTTATCCCCCTTGCCCGCAACCTTGTCACCAGACTTGGCCGCCTCGGTCTTGGGCTTCACCTTCCCCTTCTCTGCCCCCTTCTTCTTCGAACAGTTCGAGTCCCCTTTAGTGTGACCGGGTTCTCCACAAGCCCATCAATGCACAACCTTTTCAGGTTATGTCTCCGCCAAGCTACTCATTGCAGTAACAAGCTTCTTGGACTTGGGAGCGTCCATCAATGACGTGACCAAGTTTGTGGCCTCGGACACTTCCAACGCTCTATCAAGCGCTTCCACTTTAGCAAACGCTTGAGCCAAACTGGCTTTGCCGTGATAATAAAAAAGAAGACGGGGGGTAATCAAGTCCACCATCCTCTTGTCTACTTTGGAGATAAAAATCTTCACAAGTTGGCGTTCCGTGAAAACATCACCGGCCCTTGCCGCCAACCGCGCCAATTTGGTATACATGGTGCGCGGCGTGTTCTCTTTTTTACGGTAGAAATCTTGGATGCGCTGCATCTGATCACGCCGGAATCTCCATACTCCACCTCCAAGTGTGCCATGAACCGCCCCAAAGGGTCAAAGACTGCTGGCGGACCGACGGCCACCCATGCCACCCGCGTGGTTGGGCCAAACGCGACATGGCCCCCATGCCGGACGCCTCATCTACAAGGGCAATATCCTTCTGCCTGGAATCCTCACTGCAGGAGACTCCCTCCTCCTTAGGTTGCTTGGTAAAGGCCAGGACACGAGCAACGGCACTGTCCTTGAGCGCAGTCACCAACTCCATCCGGTCGCGCTAATAATCCTCAACTTCACGCAACTCCTCCGCATGTAGTACCGACCACCTTCCATGGGTCTGGAGCGCCTCCAACTCCAAATGTTGGGGCAAAAGCTCAAAAGCATTCTAGTCGTTGAACGATGGTGAACGCTGACGCTTCTCTTTCATCCATGTCTAGAAACGGAGCCGCCAATCGGATAGGGAGATGCCCCCAGCCCGACCTGTGAAACGATTACGCACAACCTGGCGGTGATCGTCCTCCATGTCGTCAAACGTGCCCACACTCCAAACTCGAAGCCTACGGTCGCTTTCCAACGCTGAAATAGCCTCAAAAGCCTCGTCGGTATCCGACTCTGGCCCAAAGTCTGAAGCCGGTACACTCTCCGGAGAATCTGGTGAGGCAGAACGGTAATATCGACTTCTCGTACTCACCATAATCAAAAATCCCCCGTGTAACTATCTATAAGTGTTATCTAAAGGGTAAGGGTACGGACGGGCAACCTGCACCTGCAAAATCACCAAGCTATGTGTTTTACCGGTCATCACTTCCGACTAACACAAGTTCAACCACATCTCGCCACATAAAAAAGGTATTGCCGGCCATGAACCCGACTTCACCTCTACAGTACCCTATCACAATCTAGTACAACACGAATTTGAGGCCACCGGAAAACACCGGCAACAAGCCCGCAACATGGGGGAGGTACCGCACAAGAATCCAAAAATCAAAACCGGATCCTCTCCCCCAACAACATAAAAGCAGAAAATACAAGGAGTCAGAGCCACTGGCACACGCCTGCAGTGGATGATCCGAGTCGCAAAACATGCAATACAAAGAGAAACACTAAAAAATGTTCCCCCCCTAACGTCTAAAACTAAGGGAGTAGTGGAGATTGACCGTGGTGTTTAAAAAACACTATCCCTCCAATGAAATTACATACATTGGTGGATAATAGAGACAAACGCCAAACTAATTCTAAAATTAGGTCAAATGGCAGAAATCCTAACTATAAGCATGAATGTCACTCACATCCGAGTAACAATGTCTTTGAAATCTACTCCCAAAGTTTAGCACTATCTTTTTCTTTTTTAAAATCACAAAACATGTGATTGTTTTCGGACCTCACAAAAAAACTAGCAAATTTTTATGATTTTTAATAAACTAATTTTTTAAGTCACAAGTCTTAAAATTTCACCGCAAGCTCAAATCCACAAACAAAATTTAAAAATATGTAATACTCTAAAAGTTGATTTTTTGGTGATTCAACTCCAAGGACTTCTGAAATTTCAGCTTCCAAAATGACGGAATTGGGACTTCGGCACGCAATTAGGAGACCCACGCAATAAGAATCTCTGACCCAATTGAGTACCTGTTGTGATGATGTCCCTTGCGTTGACCAAAGCAATCGCTCCTCCAAGCTCGTAGAGCTCCCTCACGCATGTGTTCCACGTGCCTTGTTGACTGCAGCCCTTGCCCGTACGATGGGCCTGCTGTCCAACCCTTTCGGGAATCAAGTCCACACGCTCACAAGCCTGCTATCCACAGTGTGGACTCCACATGCTCCCGCAACGCCATGCTTCTCACCGTTAAACCCCAAAGCCCGGTTACGAGCTGTCACAAATCCTGGCGAGTCCCTTAGAGCATCTCCACCCGAAGATAGAGAACTACCAATTTGGAGTTTTGTGAGGACAAAAAGTTGTACCCGACACCTCAAAACGGGGAAACTTTATAAAATTTTAGAAGTTTTGGTGCATGGCATAGAGAAATCTCCTTGGATGGGGGGAGTGCGCCATTTCATGATGTTGGTGACACACATATACCCTTGCAACACGTAGCGCCGTGTCATTGGTGGCAGGAGGTGAAAGGTTTTAGCATCTTTTCGGAAAAAAAAGATTTGGAGCTTGCGGTGGAGCCAAGCAAACGCCAAACCCTAAACCACTCTTGGCGTGGAGAAGATTTTTCGTCCTAGCGTGGAAAATTCCATGCCAAGAGTTGAAATGCTTTTATTTCGCAACCACGGTGTAACCTTAACGTCGTCGTCCAACTGCCCGTGGATGAACTTCGATGGATGAGACACTACAGATAGTCCCAAATGAAAAATCGGGATTCACATAACAACTCCGTCCTCACCTGAGCATGAGTTCACTCTCCAGACCAAGAAGTTGACACCTCAAGGCCTTAAGACTTAGCCAAAATCTCAAGAAATTATGCATATTAAACCTATATATTCGTAACCCACACTTCCTCTAATCTTCACAATTTATTATAGCTTTGCAAATGCAAATATGGTGCAAAAATAAGAGAAATATGAGGTCTTTGTCAAGTGAAAGAAGTGTGAATCACAAGTAGTCAAGCGTCTCGCACTCCTCAAAGGGAGAATCAACGAGTGCGAGTGGAACTAGAGAATGTGGAGTTTTTACTAATGATAAACCATCACTTTCAAGCAAGTACTCACTAATCACTCTCTAAACACACTCACAAAGCTTGACTTGACAAAGACGTCAAGTCAAGGACGTATGCGGCGGTATACACACAACCGCAATCCTAGATGGATGAAATCCATCCATCAGATGACTACGGTGCGTCGAACGCACGTCCTCACATAAACTAACGTAGATTAGACTAATCTAACCTACGCTAACACCACGAAATGTGGTGTGGTCCTCGACGCCACATCCCGTGACAATACCAAAAACCATCTGTGGCATGCCAAAATGAATGTCAAATGCAATAACCCAACTCCCACATAACTTATTTTGACTTGAAGCCTTCTCCCTCAAAAATGCCTATTTCCAATGTATTGGTGAACAATTACAAAATGTCCTAAATGACAAAGGTAGGCTTGGAAAAATATACAATAGATTAACTCATTATGTTCTTGCACAATATGGCGGTGCAGAAAATATACCTAGAATTAAAAAAACCGATTGTATACGATCACCAATAACCCGCACACTTTTCTTATTGAAACATGTAGCCAAAGTCCATCTTAAAAGTACACTTCCAAATTTCTTCTTTGATCGAACATCATTAGAAGTACTATGGCACCAAGAAACACAAAACCACAACACACTCAATTCCCAACTCTCCCAAAAACTTCTACAAAAATTCCTCTCAAAAATATTTTTGAATTAAAACAAATCACTTTACCAAACGGCACACACATCATGAATAACGGGGACTTCAAAACCTTCCACTTCACCCCATCCAAACTAATCAAAAGTGCCCTAAATATTGCCAAACAACTTTTTTGCCATCCAACATGCCCTACCACATGCAATACCCCCTGCAGCATACACCCATAGTCCTATATACTCCAGGATCCATTCATCACCTGTGAGCCAAATAAACCCCCCCTAGTGGAAAGCTTATCTTGAACACAAGACCCTACTTCAGGGATTCAAGCCCTTGTACAACCAACAATCAAGACCATTCAAGCACACCACACGCTAGAGTACAGTGGATTGTGACGTGGCGAAGTGGAAATTTGTTTATCTCAAGTAATTTTAGGAATGAATTCTGCCTTACCTTATGGCTGGACCTTGAACATCCGTATCTTTTGCCTTATGGCTCCGTTTTCAATTTTTTTGGCTTAAATAGGGTCAGCACATCCTCGTGAACTTGATTAGACCAATTAGGACCAAATTCAGACCAAGATACGACCCCCACAATAGTCGACAGCTGACAGACCCTTTTCAAGACTCCAGAACTTTGTTCCACTTAACTCCTCGTTAGTAACTCCAAATTCAACGTTTTTTCCTTTCATCCTTACCAATTTTTTGTGCTTAACTCAATGAAATAACCCAATCAATAAACCAACTTAAACATGGACTGACATGCATGCAACCAGCAGTACAATTACTTCAACACATCCACTCACATGGATCATGACCCATACAATCGCATGCACACATCAACACATATACTCATACATGACTTTGTTACTCATGGACAGCTGTCATGCAAGCATCTTCACCGTGTTGTTAAGTTCTTGGTCTTTACTTAGACAACTTTAGATAATGAAACCTAATTCTGTCCTAAATTTAGCAGCGCTTCCGCACGATTGTTGAAGACAGTAAATTAATTGTTTCCGCCTACGGTATGCACAAGTGCAACACAATCACGTAACAATTAAGAGAAATAACAAGTTGACGAAGGGCTCCCTGGTCTGAATACCAGTTCACCTTGTGCCTTCGCCTTCGTGATCTTCGTGAGTTGGTCCTCTTCTTCTCTTCGTGATCTTCGTGAGTTGGTCATCTTTCTCGCCTTCGTGATCTCCGTGAGTTGGTCCTCTTCCTCTCTTCGTGATCTTCGTGAACTGGTCCTCTTCCTTGCCTTTGTGATCTTTGTGAGTTGATCCTCTTCCTCTCTTCGTGATCTTCGTGAGCTGGTCGTCTTCCTCTAGGGTGTCTAAACCTAATCAACATTCCTCCTTTAGCTGGGGCTTCCGGCTCTCCTACGGTCTGCTCTCACCGATTCAGTCCTTCATTCCCTACACGCCTCTTCAATGAGCTTCCCTCGTAGAGGTAACCCTCCAAAGTCTCTTGCTCTCTTGCGTTCCTCAGGTTCGTTTCCTTGATTTGGCATGCTTTAACCGCCATCTTGGCTGCCACAACTAATGATCCACTAAAAAACATTAACCTACATACTAAATCTTTCCAAGCCACCCTTGCAACAACAAGGGAGGTGCCTCCACTAACCTAAGACTACTTCCACTAATAATTTTAACCCCATGTCACATGATGTGCAGATGGGCAACAATAATTGAGGCCTTTTAACTAATTCAAGGGTCCTTAATTCCACCTAAATCTACCTAACCTTGAACCGCCCTTGCATGGGACTACTTTTAATTAATTAGTGATTGGTGGAGGCTTTTGCCTCAAGTCATTTAAGCTTCTTTTAATTAATTTTTCAATAGGCTTTTAAGCCTCCTTTTCTTTTTCTCCTCACCATAATTCTTCATTCTCTTTCTCATCTCACCCCTTTTAATTGTGTTTAAAACACCGGGGTTCTCGTGGTCTCCAAATTGATAGGAGGTCATTCTTTCTTCCATTATTTTTTTATTATTATTCATTCCCATTGTTTTTATTTTTAAACCATTATTTTTTTCCACTTTATTCATTTTTTGATTAATCATATAAAAATATTTGATTGCCATAATATGGCTTCTAAATTGAGAATTGGTAAGCCGAAAGGCCAATTGGCCATTCTAGCAAGAAATCATGTGTTAATTCAATGATTTAATCCAATTCACTACTTTCTAACATCAATGTGTGAGTTGTGTGGCCCTTTTGTCATCGTGAGCCGATTCCGGGGCTGACATCACCAACAACAATAATATCATTCCAAGAAACATCCCCCCACCAATCCACCCTCCCAACCCCTCACATCCATACCATCCCCGCCGTCCAACATATATCCCCAAAAATCCCACCAACTACCCCATTAATAACATCATACATCATGAACATATACAACACACAGATACTAATAATATACAGAAGACCTATATAAAATATTTAGGTCAAGGGCAACACAACAACAATACATTCAACAAATGGCTTCCTCAAATAAACCTTTTCCCACGACACGACCATAACACCTCTACATACAACATTGCAAAATTAAAATAATATTATCAAAGAATCCAAAATAAATTCTTCTTGGAAATCATTCAAGCCCACCACTCCCAAGAACAATTCCAAGACTCAAGATCCATAACCTCACCTATAACTATTCCACTTCTAAACATTTATACAATAGAATGCAACCCCGAAAATGATATTCTCACAACCTTGAACACAATTAAAATAGATAAAAACTAAGCTCACCTATATGAAGAAAATGGCCGACATTTATCCACCATTCCCACTACTAGACTCCAATGGTTATGGAATCAATATAACATAAAATTACAAACTCCCACAGACATTGAACCAACAATCCAATCATTTGAAACCGAATAAAATTGGCTATACCAAAGATATGGATACCAAATTCCAAAAAATAATCCCCTCAAAAACGCACAATATACAATATCCACACCTATTTTAAACTCATTAATTACATCCTTTAACATCGAACAATCATATTTGTCTTCCCCCAAAACATGCCCCACCAGACTAAAAAAATTTACTCTCCCTTTGAAAGAGATAAAATATTTGACTCCCTAGAAAAGGCCTTTGATCATAAATGGACCGGTAATAGCATCGCTCACCTGCACAATGCGGACGAAACACAACAAGCACTACATTCGGCCCGCCTTGCTGCCAAAAATGACCCAAACTACACATCTACACTCATCATCACCTCGGACAAAAATTGGTACCAAAACTTTAACCAACATTCAAACCAATTTAAAGATTCCCATATCATTGTTCTATTTGAAGCAGATTCAATACCATATGAAGAATTTTACTATTCCATCTAAGCTAAAAAAACCCCGGATTGAACCATCTACATTGCAAATAATATATGCACACCACCAAAAACAGAATCCTCGGCACCCTAGAACAACTGGATGAACTCACCTCTATAGCAAACACTCTAAACATACATAGAATATACACAAAAGTCGCTCCACCAACACCTACATAAACCCTAGATAACAGAAACAAAAAATGGTCGAAACTGAACTACATCAATAATACATTAGATTACTTTGTAACATCTCCACCCCTTCCAAGCTACCAAACTCTTATCTCACCAAGATCTGCCTGGAAAGTAGCCCGCTCCGAACGACAGCCTTTCGCTTCGATGCGGTCACGGAAACAGGCGTCACCGGCCCCGACTGCGCCATCGGCGTCTTTGAACGCGTCAGCACCGGCGCGCCCCAGTCGTCCATGACATGGCTCGCCGGCATGTGTACACGCCGGCGATCTATCAAGCCCTTGCTCTTCAACTCGTTATCGCGCGAAGCTTTCTTCGAGCTCATACACCCCATCGAAAACTTCTCAAATATCCCAGGAGAATGTGGAACGCAGAATTCCAGAAACGATTGTCCCCACGTTGAAAATCCAATCACATTGCTTGATCAATCCGAATTGTGGGTCACGGAATTAGGTTTGCAGAGAGAAGAAATCCTCACGTGTCGTCCGCCTCGCTCCATGATGATATCGCTCCACGCTCCTAGAAAAGCCACCGGCTTTTGAAGATCAGCAAGGCGGCAATGCGACAACTCCAGATCCAAGAGTCTAAGCTCATAAACCTGGTGCACGGCGTCCACAACGATGTCAAGCTCCTCCCCATCTACCACCTCAAAACCTAAGACCCTAAACCCCAAATCACTCCTTCACTTGCGACAATTCCAGCATAAAATCGACGGATTCATCATTCCCGAACAAACAACCAAACGCCAACACGCACACATGAGACGGGGATTTGAAGCGTGTGAGACAAACCTCGGATGCTACGCCTCGACTGCGATGCTGCACTGGCCTCTGGATGAATCTCGGGGAAGGTTATCTAGTCGAAGAATAGATTTTTAAACGGGAGGTGTAGGGGGGTCGTAGATGTGGATCTAGAAGATGTACCCCTCGGGTAGAGGAGGGTTGATTGGGAATGGCGCGCTGTTGTTTGCGGTCTGCCTCCGAATGATCCAGCCTGGACGGGTTGGAAGTGGGGCCCACCCATTGGATCTTTGGTTGGCCCCGTGATTCGTCGGGTCTCTCGATGGTTCTGTGGGGGGTTCGAATCTGTGGGGGTATAAGTTAGCAAGGTAAATTTAGTTTTGGTGTCGAGCAGCCCCCTTTTTTTTTTCTTTTTTTCTCTTGCATACATTTTTTTTTCCGATCGATCTGGAGCCAAATCACGATTTTTTTTCCCCCAAAAAAGTGGAAAATTATGATTTCATGTCGCCAAAACTTCATTGATGGCCGTTGCTATATTGCCATATTGCCTCTAATGAACAGCCGGGACTTAATCCTATTGCCAAAAAGATGTACAATTCTATGATTATGGAGATGAATTCTCAAAAATGGATAATTACGGAGAAAAGTTGGTTATGTATGGTTGAGGAGAAAGCCAGAAGTGCTACAGCTCCCTGGCCTCTGTAGCCGTTGTAGCTATCCCACGAAAACAAAAAAATTAGGGCTGGTGTCAAGGGTTTGCTTTCTTGTGAATGGCTCTGAGCAAGTTCAGAGAGGTTGCATGGGGTTTATCTACCCTCACCTACTACCGTGTGCATTGGTCCGGTTCACACACTCCTTTTTCAATTCACAGTGGTTTGGACACAACGGATATCACATAGATATTACATGAGTACCGCCTAGATAATACATGGGTATGGCCTTGGCATTACATGGGTATCACCTTAGATAAATCCCTTATATTTTCCAATTTTTTGGAGAGTCTCCATTTTTGAGTTATTTCTATACAAATCCGACCAATGTGTAGGGTATACAAGAGCAGTACATTTTGGAGGCTTTTTACTAGGCAGAAATGACCTTGCATTCTTATTTTCTTACAAGAAGAGGAAAGAGAGAGCTCATTGTAGAAGAAAGTAACCCTTGATTTATTATAAATTCCTAAAATTGTATTATGAATGGTTGATAAACCAATCAATTGTCATCAAATTTTAGTTTTAAGGTTTAGTCATGTATGAGTTAAAATCCATAATTGTTCATTCTAGTGCAATGAGTAGGGACAAAACATTTATTTCACATTTTGATTGTAAAATCTCAATTAAGACTTGTCAAGTAACATACTCACTTAATTTCATAAACTTTGATTGCACGGATTAAATATTATAGTGTTTGAAGTAGAGTAAATGGTTCATTTTCTTCCCTGAGTTGAGCGGATCGGCAAACTTTGACTTTACTTGGTGTCAAATATTTGCACTACACAAGGTCTTAATCCATTACAATTGTGTTGAACATGATGTCTGTTTCTTAGACACCAATTTTTAGAGGTAGTGGAGGAGTGTAGCAGAAGAAGAACACCGGTCCCCGTAGGGACCGACGTGAATAAAGTGTTTGCTCGTTCCACCATTAAGACCATGCCCACCAGACAAGGAATTAGTAGTATGGAACTACTTCCCCCTCTCGAGGGTAGATACTATGTGAAGGAACCAAAATACATAAGTAACCAGTCAAATCCAAAGAGTAACAAAGAGAAAGGGGAGAGGGGAGAAGAAGAGGAGGAGAGGATAGAGAGGAGGGGAACATTGGGTGAGAGGGGGAGGGATGTGTTTCTCAATTTGGGAGGTTTTTGAATTTTTTTTAAAGATAAGTAAGTAATGGGTAGTGTTATGGAGGGTCTTGTATGTCGAGGAGGGCTTGGTTGTTTTCAATTTTGCGTTTGTGTAGTAGGATGGACATAGCATGTTGAATGGCAATGGTATTAATATTATTGAAAGTGTGTGAAATTGTTTCAATGGGGATTTTAAAGGTATCTTCAAGGATTTTTATAGATGGGATAAAGGTGGTGGCACGAGCGCCGGCTGTGATTGCAATAAAGGGGTTCACTTTCCATCCCAGGGCTATGATGTCATCAATAAGGGGTTGATATTTATTCATTTTGTTTTCAATTGTTTCTGGTGAAAATCTATCATTACAATATGTGAATTCGATGAATTGAATGATATAGTATTGGTTTATGTGGTCGGTTGGGGGGTCATTGTATGGTAGGCGTCTAACGCAAAGTATGTCTGGTTTGAGTCTAGTGTTGCAATGACAACGTTGAGTTACACATGTACATGGGAATAGCCAAGGGGGGACCGTATTTTCTTGTGGACTGTTATTAAAGGTGCCGGCATTCATGAGAATAAAACATCTTGATTTGTTATGGGAGGTAATTAGTTTTCGAATTTCCCATACCGCTTTGTTATGTCTTTTAACAATTAAGGAGTGTATGTGGTGGTTTTGGCACTTAAGTAACACATGGAGCCATGTATTGTGGTCCGTGGAAGTGCATATGGGACATGTTATATATGGGAGTCTTTCTATTCCAAAGAAGAGTTGTTTTCGGGCGGTTCCCATATATTGACCGGTACGGAATTTGATGAGGCATGTTATTTGTGAGTCGGAAATGATGGGATTTTTCCAGAAATTTGTAGAGAGTTCATTGTCCAGTTTGTTGTTGCCAATCCATTTTTCTATGTTAGGGAAGTTCTCTACGATTGTGTCAAGGTTGTTATAGAGGTCTTGTTTCTTGAGATATTTGCTCAAGAATCTAACCGGGCCTTTATGATGGGTATCTTCTTTAGAAGGCCAATCTTCTTTCGGAAAGTAGTATGGGGTAGCATGAGCATGTTCGTATGGATCTTTGGCATTTTTATGCGTTTTTTTGCGGCCTTCTTTTGCTAGTTTCTCTGCTTGTTCGTTTCCATCAATATTGGCATGGGCTCTAACTTTGTGAAGGGTTGTCTTTTGTGTTCGGTTTTGTAACATTTGGACCATTGACATTAATATAGTTTGGTCGGGGTGGCTATTGTGGAGGGTAGGGTGTGTTATTTGGATGTTTAGTAGATAGAGTGCATTGATGCAGTCAGTGAATATGTGTGCGGGTTCATTGTTGTATTTTGTTGTGATGATTTGTAGTGCTTTGTGGATGATCATAAGTTGTGCTCTAAGGATATTTTGTGGTCCATGGAGTCTTTTGGCTAATTTAATTTCTTTGATAGGATTATATATGTCATAGCCAGTTTTTTCCCTGCGCCAATTTCCAGGGCTAACTTGTTCTGGCGGTTTGAAGGAGCCATCGGTATAGTAACTATATGTCGGGTCAAATTTTGGTGAGGTTAGAGCTTGGTAGTTTGGAAGGGGTGGAGGTATTATAAGGTAATCTAATGTACTGTTGATGTAGTTTAATTTTGACCATTTTTTGCTTTGGTTTACGGGGGTTTGTATGGTTGTTGGTGGGGCCATCTTTGTGTATACGCGGTGTATGTTTAGAATATTTTCTATGGAGGTGAGTTCGGCAAGTTGTTCTAGGGTGCCAAGGGTTTGGTTTTGGTGGTGGACACATATTATTTGTAATGTAGATGGTTCAATCTGGGGCTTTTTAGCTCAGGTGGAATAGTAGGTTCTTTGTATGGAATTGAGTCTGCTTCAAATATTGCATTGATATGGGAGTCTATAATAAGTGTAGCATATTCAAAACAACTGCAGATGAAGAGGAAGTTCCAAAAATTGCCAATTCATGTTTTAATGTTATTGTGAACTTAATATGTATTAGATAATCCAAATGGTCAATTAGAAGGTTTACTCCACATAATATTTTGGAAAAAATAAAAAGTAAAAAAAATAAGATCTCTAAGTTTTACGTAAAATGGAGAAGTTTTTTCTGTACATTGCCCGACAATGTATGAAAATGTTTGACTTGGATTGACATGCTATTTTTTACTAAAGTCAAGATTTTTTTTAAATATAAAAGGAAATAATAGTACTTGCTAGTATTGAAATCTCACATTCAATAGAGTATTCTAGCAAACTTTTTTGGAGGTGACCAACATGCCCGCTCTTTTCATTTGAAATTCAAAATCCTATAATATTTTCCTTAAATGTCAAATTTAGAAAAAATTGTTCTCTTAGTGAGGTTTTGAAAAATGCCCATCTACAATAAAACTTTAAAAGAGGAATGTTAGAAATTGACACCATAGTGAAAAAAAACAAGTTTCTTGCCGAGGTAGAGAAGGTTTTTTTAAACAATGAGCAATGCTCTCAATTGAGAGAAGAAATCTTGAGCAACGAAGCAACTTGTGAGAGGTTGTTATTTCAAAAAGGTAGGAAAAGCAAACAATGTCTCATTTTGAGAAGGTTGTACTTTCTTGTCAATTGGAGGTTCTTGGATTCAATGCTCAGCTACAAGATAGTGTAGAGCGTAATGCCAAAGTCTCCTTTAGAATTTTGTCAATATAAAACTATTGGTTGGAATGAAGGACCAATTCACAAGAATGCAATGATGGTGGAGGAGCCACCTTCTTCCTAAGACATGTATTTGAGAGCCCTCTTACACTTGTTGCAGTTCATACCTTAAATGACTACTCTATATGCTCACTATGGTTTAGTGCATACGACTATGCTTCACTAAGATGTGGACATACGTATCATCCATTTTGCTTATTCCAGCATAGTCAGAGTTCATCAAATGCCTTCTAGAGACATGCGGGGAGCCTTTCCACTTGCATACTATTGCAAGGATTGGCATTTGTTTGCAAGCCAAAACCATTGGAAGTGCACCAAAGAAAGCATTGTCATTGGAGATAGATGTTCCAATTGTCTCAAAACCACCCAATGTGTCAGGTACATGCAATTTATTTTGTCTTTTGATCTTCCTTTGGAGGTTGCAGCTTTTGTAGGTGAATTATTTTTTATTATGCACTAATGATCAAAGGCATTGCAAATTATTTTGCCAAATCCTTATTTGCACCTAAACATACAAACTTAGAGAACATGAGTTCCATGTCATTTGTTTTGTAGGATCTAGACTTATGATGACCCATCTCAAAGTTAAGTTGTGGTAAGAGTGTATCTCTAAATTCTCTTTGGGAGCTTGTAGTTAGAGTTGGCACGTCCATGGACATCAAGGCCACGCATGTATCCACACAAGTGAAGGGCAAGCAAGTGGGTGGCTGCCGTTTTCAAGGTTGAAATTTAGGATTTCTAGGGTTGAAAATGAGGTTATGGTTTGGTTATTTAGGTTGGAGATTAGATATAAATTGGTTTGATATGCATGTTGGTCTCGTTGCATGAATTAGGTTTAGAGGTTGAAGGTTTGAAAATCAACTTATGGTTTGGTTTCTAGGATTAAAATCACCTTTACATATCAAGTTATGGTTTCTTGATCGATTGCATGAATTAGGCTTAGGGTTTCAAGGATAAACGCATGTGGCAATAAACACAACATTAGCCATTGAGCTAAAAGATGAGAATGGAAAACCTGCTTGTCAATCTTACAAAGTTAAACCAATTGTGTTGTTAACAAAGGTTAGTTCATGAGATGCTATAGTATAGTGTGGATGGCCTATATTATGTGTTGCTTAGAATTGTTGGTTTAGTGAAGCATGCAATCCTAATTTGAAAAGTAATTTTTGCTGGACTTTAATGTGGAGGGATATACTCATGAGAAGTTTTGCTTTGGCTACATCCCAAGGATTACAACACTGTCCAATTCATGAGGAAATGATAACTGGATGGGATCGCTTTGCATATCAAGCACCACTAAATTCTTCAATCTCAATATTTGCTTGCCTTGTTTGTCACACAGTTGTTGAGCTAGTTGCTAAAAAAGGCAAAATGCATGTCCAAGAACCTACAACATAGTGGTGTGGAGATGAACACATAGTTGATGATGACTTCTACGACCAAGGCAACGATGAAGATATTGGAATTCATAGGAGTTCAAATGACAAGTTTGAAATGGAGAACTACGTTCTATATCGGTTTAGGAGCCAATTCCTAGAGTTGTTGATCTAGTTAAGGAACCATTTCCCAGAGTAGATGTAAATGACGATGTTGCCGAATCACTATCTATTTCAAAGGCCATGCAAGCAACTTCAAAATCCAAAATATGTGTGCATGAAAAATACAACAAGAGTCTTAAAAAGGGCACAAAATGATCTGCTTGGCAGAGCTCTTCCTGGAAAAAATACAGAGACTAGGACACAAGTTAAAGAAATTGAGGCTATAAAGGCTTTGAAAGGAAATAGGGGCCGTTTTTGGGATTCATCAACGTCATATGTGCACAAGAAAAAATAAAGGTCACACTCTAATTGTGAAAGAAAGAGGAAGGGCATCAGGTCGTCGTCAAATTAATGCACTAACAAAGTTCAAGGAATATGCTTGAGATACAAAATTGTGATTAGAAGATTGCAACTATTATTAATATTTTTTAAAGTATTTGTAGCTTCATATCTTGAATCTTGAACAATAGACAGAAGTGATTAAAAACTAGACCAATACTCTCTTTGTTTGTGTGCTATTGTTACATAATCCAAATCCTCGCAAATTTAAAATGATGAAAAATCATTTCCTATATCTCACTCAAACCTTGTATGAACTCCAAAATTGCATGGCCATTTTTTTGAGGCATCCTAATTGTAGACAATTGTAGACCAAGGTCACTTTAAGCAAGGAAAGTATGATTTCTTTTTGAATCAATGAAATATGAAGAGTATAAGCTTTATACTCTTCATATCTTCAAAGTGGCACATGTTTTACATTTAAAAGAGGTGCCAATCTTTTATTTCTATCACTATTTTATTCTATTACTATTTGATTTTGTTACTTGTTCCATTTTCAACCTTATTTGTTTTACTACTTATTATTCATTTTAAAAATTGAGATTAAAAGTTTCTTCCTTCATCGATTTACTTAGTACTTACTCTTAGTATTTAAATACTAATTATTATATTGATTTCCTATCTAACTAAGTTTTCTTTTTTTAAATTCTTGCATTTATTATCATGTTCTTGCTCAAGATATTGATTTATAGATTTTTTAATCTTCTACTTGTTAATAATTATTTTATTTAATAAATGTGATGTTTTCTTACTATCTCTATTACTCATTCTTCTTTTCTTAGGTCTCTATTAATATTTAATTTCTTTTGATTTTCTTCCCTAAGTCTTTCTACTACTTAAGTTATTATTTGTAATATAAAATTCAATAAATAAATCAATAAATAGATAATGGATTTGAAAAATAAATAAAATAGATTGGATAACTATTGGCTTTGCTTGAATATCGTGGCTCCTTCCGTGGTGCTTCCCACCCTTCTCGGCCCAATATTCCAAAAGAAGAAGAAGAAGAAGAAGAAGAAGAACGCCGGTCTCCGAAGGAGGCTGGCGTGAATAAAGTGTATGTTCGTTCCACTACTAAGACCATGCCCACCGGACAAGGAGTTAGTAAGCTCGAACTACTTTTCCCTTTTGACGGTAGATACTATGTAATAAGTAGCCAAAAACCACAATACAAACCAATCAAAAGTAACAAGGAAGGAGGGAGGGGGAGGAGAGAGAGAAGAGGGAAAAATGGGGAGTGAAAGATGTAGAGGAGGGTGTGTTTTGCAATGTCAGGGATTAGAGATAAAGTTAAAAAAAAAGAAAAAAATAAAAATAAAAATAGGGGGGGTAATTTTATGGGGGGTCTTGTGTATCGGGAAGGGCTTGGTTATTTTCAATTTTGCGTTTATGTAAATGGATGGACATAGCATGTTGTATGGCAATGATGTTAAAGTTTTTGAAAGTGTTTGTAATCGTATCAATAGGAATTTTGAAAGTATCTTCAAGGTTTTTATAGATGGGATATAGGTGGTGGCGCGAGCGCCGGCTGTGACTACAATAAGGGGGTCTACTTTCCATCCAAGGGCTATGATATCATCGACGAGGGGTTGGTATTTATTGATTTTATTTTTGATTGTTTCTGGGGAAAATCAATAATTACATTATGTAAATTCAATGAATTGAATGGTGTAATCTTGATTTATGTGGTTGGGTGGGGGGTCATTTTATAGTAGGCCTCTAACACAAAGTATGTCCGGTTTGAGTCTAGCGTTACAGTGACATCGTTGAGTAGCGCATGTACACGGGAGAAGCTATGGGGGGACTGTATTTTCTTGTGGATTGTTATTGAAGGTGCCGGCATTCATGAGAATAAAGCATCTCAATTTGTGATGGGAGGTAATAAGTTTTCTAATTTCCTATACTGCTTTGTTATGCCTTTTGACAATTAAGGAGTGTATGTGTTGGTTTTGGCATTTAAGTAAAACATGGAGCCATGTGTCGGGGTCCGTGGAATTGCATATAGGACATGTTATGGATGGGAATCTTTCTATTCCAAAGAAGAGTTGTTTTTGAGCATTTCCCAGAAGAAGAACGCCGATCTCCGAAGGAGGCCGGTGTGAATAAAGTGTATGTTCGTTCCACTACTAAGACCATGCCCACCGGACAAGGAGTTAGTAAGCTCGAACTACTTCCCCCTTTTGAGGGTAGACACTATGTAACAAGTAGCCAAAAACCAGAAACCAACCAATCAAAAGAGCAACAAGGAAGGGGAGAGAGGGAGAGGGGGGGGGAAGATGGAAAGGCGGGTGTGTTTTGCAATGCCAGTGTGTTTTCGAAAATAAAGAAAATAGGGGGTAATTTTATGGGGGGTCTTGTGTATCGGAAAGAGGTTGGTTGTTTTCAATTTTGCGTTTATGTAGCAGGACGGACATAGCATGTTGTATGGCAATGATGGTAATATTTTTGAAAGTGTTTGTAATTGTATCCATAGGTATTTTGAAGGTATCTTCTAGGATTTTTATAGATGGGATAAAGGTGGTGGCTCGAGCACCGGTTGTGATTACAATAAGGGGGTCCACTTTCCATCGGAGGGTAGTGTTGTCATCAATAAGGGGTTGGTATTTATTAATTTTATTTTCGATTGTTTCTGGGGAAAATATGTCATTACAGTATGTAAATTCGATGAATTGAATGGTGTAGTCTTGGTTTATGTGGTCGGGTGGGGGATCATTGTATGGTAGGCCTCTAACGCATAGTATGTCCGGTTTGAGTCGAGCATTGCAGTGACATTGTTGGGTTTCACATATGCATGGGAGCAGCCATGGTGGGACCGCATTTTCTTGTGGGTTGTTGTTAAAGGTGCCGGCATTCATGAGGATAAAACATCTCGATTTGTTATGGGAGGTGATTAATTTACGGAGTTCCCATACGACTTTGTTATGTCTTTTGACAATTAGGGAGTGTATGTGGTGGTTATGACATTTCAGTAAAACATGTAGCCATGTGTCTGGGTCCGTGGAAGTGCATATTGGGCATGCTATAGATGGGAATCTTTCAATTCCAAAGAAGAGTTGTTTTTGGGCGTTTCCCATGTATTGTCCGGTACGGAATTTGATGAGACATGTGATTTGTGAGTCGGTGATGATGGGGTTTTTCTAGAAATTTGTAGAGAGTTCATTGTCTATGTTGTTGTTACTAGTCCACTTTTCTATGTCGGGGCAGTTGACTGAGGTTGTGTCAAGGTTATTATATAGGTCTTTTTTTTTGAGGTATTTAATCAAGATACTAACTGGGCCTTTATCGGGGGTGTCTTCTTGGGAGGGCGAGTCTTCTTTTTGAAAGTAGTATGGGGTGGCGTGGGCGTGTTTGTGTGGATCTTTTGCATTTTTGTGTGATTTTTCTGGGCCCTCTTTTCCAAGTTTATCCGCTTGATTGTGTCCATCAATATCGGCATGGGCTCGGATGTTGTGTAGGGTTGTGATTTGATTTCTTTTTAGTATCATTTGGACCATTGATTCTAGTATGATTTGGTTGGGGTGGCTATTGTGGAGGGTAGGGTGTGTTATCTAGGTGTTTAATGGATATAGTGCGTTAATGCTGTTTGTGAATATGTGTGCTGGTTCATTGTTGTATTTTGTTGTGACAATTTCCTGAGTTTTGTGGATGGCCATGAGTTCTGCTCTGAGGATATTTGTAGTCCATGAAGCCTTTTGGCTAATTTTATTTCTTTTGTAGAATTGTATATTCCATAACCGGCTTTTTCCCTACGCCAGTGACCAATGCTAATTTGTTCTTGCGGTTTGTAGGAGCCATTGGTATAATAGGGGAAAAGCTCGTATGTGAGCGGTGAGATTAAAGACTTAGCAGAGTAAAAAAAATTTAATTGAAATCAAGGAAGACCTAAGATGTATGGTGTAATTAAACAATGGTATTATAAAATACACGCTTGTATACGACCACCCGTATAGGATAATTCCCGGTGGTTTCAAGTCAATATTTCTTCTTCAAAATGCATAATTAGATAAATGGATATTGTCTCGAATTCTAGGATTTAGGATCATGATTTTGACTACTATTAGGATTTAGGGTGGCAAATATTATATGCACAAAAGAAGGTAAGAAAAGATTGGCTTTTAAGGATAAAGGAAGATTGACAAGGTAAAGAGTCAAAAAGCATTCATAGGAATATAAGAAAAAGATGATAACAAAGAGATAAGATTAGTAATATAGAAGATAAATGTATGATGTAGTGATGAGCGTTCAAGATGACATCATAAGAACAAAATAATATTTTGTAAAAAGAAAGACTGAAATAAAATATAGACAAATTGTAGGAAAAGGACACGATAGAATGAAATAAATATATAATAAATATGTGATAAAGCCAAGTAAATGCCAAATCATAGCTAGTCAAAGGCAAACTATTAGCCAATAGAAAGCCAATTAGAAGCCAGAGTAAATGCTGGCCATTTTATTATTCAATCCAAATCAAAGAACTATCTATAAATGTGAAGCAAAAATTAGGTTTTTCAGAACTATCATCGCTTCCGTTACCCTCATTAGCCTCCATATCAATATTTGTGAAACACGACTATGATATCCGCGCTTAGGTCGCCGTGATGGTGGCAATGGCAAGGCTGCCATCAGCTGAGCCGTATTTGCAGCATAGGAAGGGAGAAAAAAACTTGATGGTGTAAACCTTTGAGGCCTTGTTAGAGCAGAAGAGCATGATATTGTTGAAACTCTACAAGAAAAAGAATTGGTAAGAAATAAACCATAATAGAAATAAACCATAATAAACGGGGCAAACTTACTCACAAGATGCTACGTGATTGCGTTTTTGCCTCTTCTCAATGTGCTCACTAGAAACATGCCTCCGGATTCTCTTATTTCTGAGCCGATGGAGCCGGCATAACTGTTGAAATAAGAGGTTCTAAAAGAACCTTGAAGATTTATGGGTCCTCCTCGAAGGCCAAAATATGACGTCCGGTGGCTTGACAAGCACGAATAGACGCACCTGCCAAAATAATTAAACGCAACGTTTAATGCATAAATGAATATCGAAGCACATCAATAAATACAATAAAAAATTAAGTGTAATATAAGACTTACCGATTGAGGCATTCCAATCTAGTATAATATCTCCGACTTGTGATGTTGCCTCAATGAAGGCCCTCACAAATTCAGAATTCTTCTCTCGAGGCCCCCGCCATGGCACACTTTTGTACGTAAGCTGAGTGTCAGATGTAACCACGTTGTAGAAGGTATCATGCTGATCTATGTCCTCACAGAAGTAAAATTGAGATTGGATTGGACCATCTTGTACAAATAATTGAACCCAAAATCGTGTACACTACAAAAATAAGATATGAACAAATTAGGGCGTACAGAAATACTGAACTTGAAAAAATAAATATGGGAAAATATGAAATATACCGTAAATGAGGGATTTCGTGGCAAAGCCAATGGAAGCTCATTCATGGCCCACCAGTCGTGCTCTAGGCAAAAATTATAAGTCTCTGCTAATTCTTTTACTTCAAGCAAGACTGTGCGGTCATTAGGATAAAAAAGTAGGAGAGCGGCATCGTCATGCAAATATAAGTCAGCAAATTCAAACAATGTCTCCAAATATTTTTCTGCCCTAATATTCCAAGATGGAATGGTTGTACTTGGTACTGATATTCGAGGCACAGACAAGTTCTCTGGAATATCTGCAATGATCAGATCAATTACAGTGTGCTTGCACTGTGCATTGGAAACATGACGGTTCCTCCCAGCTCCAACCTATTAGGAAAAAAAATGATCAATAAGAAGAATACAATGAAATCAAAGAAAGCAAAAATTAGGAAATATATAGGTAGGAGAAATAAGTACCCGAGGTATAAAGTCATGGAGTGAAGCCCAAAGAGGATGAGGACCATCAGGTTGCTCTAAGGAATCCATAATAGTGAAAATCGAGGCATTTCGAATGAATGACTCTGATGACACAATAGGAGGTGGTGCAGAAGAACCTGATGTCGTAGGTTGATGTGCCTTGCGTTGTTCAACCATATTCCAGGAGGTTTACAAATTTGAAATAACAAGAACCTGCAACTTGAGAATCCATTATAGGAGGATTATCCATTAAAGGAGGGTGATTTGAAATTGATACCTTAGCTAGGGCATCTACCACGGCTTTTCCCACAATATCAGCTTGTTCTTTTGCATGTTTAGCTGCCTTCTCTTCCTCTAGCTTCTCTTTTTCTTTCTTCGACAACCTCTTCTTCTTAAAAGAAGTCCCATCTTCTGTTGCAGTTGGAGGCAATGAAGTAGAATCCTGCAATACAATGTCATCTTCATCCTCTGCCACGAGTATGACATGTGCGTTGTCAAGGCGGCTAGAGCGAAACTCCACCTCCTCATCAGGGGTAAAAGTGATGGGGCACTCCAAACACCAACCACCACCTTGGAGGTGTGATGCTGAGAACTTCTTTTGCTGAGTTAGAGTATAGATGCAGAGACCAAAATTAGATTGAGTCCATGCTGCAAAGAATTGGGGGCAATTGTTATTTTAAAGCGCATTTTTAGGCAGAAGTTCCCTCATGACATACATGTAATTACAATGCAGTTGTAAGAATTAAAAAAAACATGTATACGACATGAACAAATTTAATTCAATGCATTTAGATTAAATGACAAAGTTTAGTGAAGTACCTATAGACCAGACACGTAACAACAATGTCCCCAGTTGATATATTTTCCAATCGAGAACTCTTTAGAAAAGGAGGCTTGACGCTTGTGTGCAAAAATAATAAATATACTTTGTCCCATAACAAGATACGCCACTTTTCAATATAGTCAGCAGGCCTCATAATTCCAGAAGTGATCTGCCAATCTACTGAAATTGTCCCTCTTGAACAAAGGCCATCAAACTCGTCAATAAACAAGTCCTTGAGCTGAATGCAGAACATTGAAAAAGTTAAGACAATTACATTGAATGTCCAAATGAGAATTTTAAAAAATTTAGTTCATACCTGAGCCCAAAACGTAGCACGACTCAGCCAAGAGTCAAACACAGTTTGTTTGACATCTCCACCTGGAAAGCGGAAAGAAGTTCAAAGAGTTGACCCTAAATTCCACCAATGAAGCCATCTAGCCTTAAAGCGAGGCTCAACTGCTGCAATAGCCACCTTTTGCAGCTTTTCAATTGTCATCTCGGTCTTCTTGAAATGACTAAAATGATAATTGATCTACACACCAAGAAAGCATAAAAAGACAATGTTTAACATCACAAACTTCAATTCAAAAAAATTATCCTTATAATAATAACATTAAGTAAAATAATATACATACCTCTTCAAAGAAACCATCTCCATTATCAGGCTTTGCAACCGAAAGGTATTTAGAAAAATCCTTAGATTTGACAGCTTTAACTGTTGAATTTGCTGCACTAGCCATCGCATCCCAAGCATCCTCTGATGTCTATTCCTCATCCGGAGTAGACTTCTCGTACTCAACAGAAGCTTCATCGGATGCACGAGAAATGTCTTGCTATAAACAAACCCCAGGTAATATGAACTCACCAGGTAAAAAGAATAGTGAATCAAATCCATATCATTGCATTGAATTACTTACCCGATATAAAAATGATATGAAAATGTCAATGGTAAGTGGAAACCATGTTGGTTTGGCTTTCTTCACTTTGAGACAAGTGCGATATTCTTTTGGTATGAGAAGATCTTTATAATCCTCTAACTTTGGTCCACCATAATATCATATGCGTTGCAATTTTGCCGTCAAACTATTTTTGACGTGATCGTTCTGAGTTGACCTATGAAACTATAGTATGAGCAAATTGGTAATAAAATCAAGATCCAAAGAAGAAATAAATTTTCAATTGTCAACATTTCATATCAATTCACGTCGTGCATACAATTGAGCAACGTTGAAACTCGTCCCTTGGGATCCAAGACAATACTGAAGACAAAATAATGCCATTGAGGATTGTGTCCGTACTCCGCATTAATATAGTGCCACCACGCTGAGAACCTGTGATTACCATCCCAAATGTAGAACATTTTTCCACGGAATGCAACATAATCAGGGTTTGAACTCAAAAGATCTTCAAACCGCTTATTTGCTTCATGCCAATGAGAACTCCAACGTGCCTTCACTTCTTAAGTAATATCTTGGGTCCTTTCGTGATCATATTAGATGGAAATTCCCTGTCAATATAGCCCCCTTCAAACTACTTCTCCAGAGCAGCAACATCAACCTCCTGCAAAGGTCGTACTCTTGGTAATGGAATCATCCTACACAATGGCACATAAAAACGCCCATGTGTGATACTCATACTATGAAGAACCTGAACAAAATCAGACTTTTGCTGTTGTCTTCTTGCTCGTTCACCAACTTTGAAATCACAAAGACCTTCGGGACATTTGAGGTTGCCCGAATCCTCCAAGTCGGAGTCTGTCAAATCCTAATACCAAGGACAGAATATGTCAATAGCAATATCTAATGACAATTTTGCGACTAATTATATAAATGAAAACTGCACATCTATAGTAGTACTCAATCTTATCAAATGATGTCTTACCAAAAATGAAGTGTGGAACTTCTCAAATTAATATGATCAATTCAATCTTGTGCATAGGTGACTTACCAAAACTGAAGCATCTGATTTTCCTTTGCAGATTCTTCCATGTTGCAATTCGACACCTACAAAAATTCAATAAATCAATTCAATTCAGGTCGCCAAAAATTTAATTCGGATCATAGAGTAACATCACCTGTTCATCACAAAAGCCAAATACACGGTCATTGCAATCAATATTAGCAATCACTATTAGCTGACGGTGGTGAGATTCAATTTAATTCCACAAACTTGAATCCAATTCGACATATAGAGAGGAAGAAAAGTCATATGTTCTCGGTAACACAAGGTCAAAACATGATGATCACATCCAATGTTCACATGCATATGTTCACATCACATGATGTTCACATGCTTCCAGTATCGGCATGCTTCGGTGCGGAAGCACCTTCACTGTCTTAATTGCAAACTCTTCAGGCGGCGATCAAGTATGAGAAAACGCAGTTTTTGGACTCCACACGAACTACTCAGGCTGCGATCAAGTTGTTCAGGCAGTGTTCAAAGCTGCGAGATAAAGTTAGCTCGACGAGCAGCCGGAAGTAGTCGACTCTGGAGAGGAGGCAAACGCGCAGCTGGAGCAACTGAAGCCGCTGGAGCGGGAGAATGACTCCACATCTATTATGACTATATTGTGCAACATACTGCACGTTACTGATCAGACGTATGCATATTGATCAGACGAGGATCCAGCGATCACAGTATGCATACTGATCAGACGTGTGAGGTCATGTCGCGCAGCTGGAGCGGGAGTATCGTTGGATTGTCGAGTTCATGCTCCAAGTCGCCAAGATCACCGTCTTCGTGTGGTGCGCGCCCACCATCGTCTCCGTCATCACGTTTGCCTACTGCACTCTCCATGCGCGACATGACCTCACCCCCAACGAGGTCTTCACGGCCGTTGCCACGTTTTGCATCCTGCAGGAGCCCATCCGCAACTTCCCGCAGACTATTATCGCGGACAGCCAGACGGAGGTCTGGCTCGATCGCCTACAGAAGTACCTCCGGAGCGAGGAGCTCGACGCGCACATGGTAGACAGGACAACCCCAATTGCCGGCGACACCGTGAAATATGCGTCCTTCTCGTGGACACCAGAGGACTTTACTCATCCACCCACATTGCGCAACATCAGCTTGGAGGTACGAACTGAATGAGAACCGAATGATACTCGAACAAAATGAGAACCGAGCTGAAGATAACCAATTGAAGATTGTCAATTATCATTTTGAAGATATCAAAATCCTTCCTTCGGTGCCAAAAAACCAGTCTGCGCTTCACCTGCGCTATTTCGGGATTTGCGCTTGCAGGCAAATGATAATACGCCAAGGTAAATATTCATGGCGATGCATGCACAACCACTGCCAGCAAAGTTGCTGGACGAAGTTCACTGTCTCGGAAGATAATGAGAGGCTCGCGGCAAGAAAAGTGGCAGCGCCAGTTCTTGCTACTCGAACGTCTGCGTTTCAGTCCAAAAATCCAGTCTGCGCAAACTGTCCCAAATTCCAGTCTTCAATGCCAAAAGTCCAGTCTTCAGTTTCTTAATAATGATTTGATCCAAAGAAAGCTCGAATCCAAACAGAACTGAGCCAACTTAAATCGAAGTGCACAGATTCCTTAGGCACCGAATCATGAACATCCGGCGCTAACATGTAGAATCTCTCGCCACCAAAACGTCTAACACCTCGAATCTCTTGCTGCCCGAAGACGGCTCTTGCAGAAATAATGATATATATCCAAACAGATCTCAGATTCAAACAATACTGATCCAACTGAAACCAAAGCGCGCAGATACCTTCGGCACCAAAACATGAACGGCGGGCGCTAACACCTCCAATCTATTGGCACCGAAACATATGCGGCCTCCACTAACTTTTGCTGCTCAAAGCCAAATCATGCACCAAACCGACTCATCCACCGAACCCTCTCATGCATGAAGCCGACTTATGCACGAAGCCGACTCATGCACCAAAATGAAGCGCGCACCAAAGCGCGTCCACTGAAGAAAGGACTGCCGCTATCAAACCCTTACAGTCCGTCAAGTCCTGATAGCACATCGTTCAAATCCTAACAGCACATCGTTCATCCATTCGAGGACAACTCATCCAAGTGTTTTCAACCAAGTTCATCACCTGCTCTTGATTGACTTTAAACGATTGACTTGCAGAAGATTGACTTTGGACATGTTGAACTCACCAAGTCCATTCGATTGTGAACCTTAAGTCTCGAACAACAGCCACAAACAGATTGTTCATGCACTAATTTTGCACTGTATAATACCATTAATGTTTAGATTTGAAGGCCTTGGACTCTGTGGAAAACTCTAAACTCTAATTAATATCTTCACGAAAATGCGCTAACAGTCTCAAACAACATGATTCGGTGCCGAATCTTCCTCCAGTGCATTAAAAAATTGAATAGTATGAGCAAAGTGACATGAGTATTTAGTGAAGAAGGAATGCTTCGGTGCCGATGCATCCTTTGAAGGCGTCAATTTCAGGATTTAAGATTCCTTTAGAAAATTAGAACAAAATACGAATGATATTGGCCACTTTCGGTGCCGAAGCACCTTTTTAGGGTCCCTAAATCGTCAATATCACTTTAAACAAAGCGTAAACCAACAACCTCAAAATCACATCCATGACAGCGAGCTCGTAAACCCTACCTACCGAAGAAGAACATTTATAGGGATCCAAGAACATCACGAAGTCAAATCACTTCTTCCAATGTTCCACATATGAATCATAAGCTAAGATGTGGGTCAGACTTTGCCGTCTGGACACAATAAAGGTTAAAAAAGTTGTGGATTAAACATCCTTCGGTGCCAAAACATCCCCAGAGAATTTCAAAATAGCTTCCAGATTGTGAGTGAATATACATATCCCTATTTTAAAAATTCCACTAAATATGTTCATGCTATGATTAAAGACCGCTATATCTCTCACGCTTGTACCGCCGGGACTCACCCAGGGATATAAAGGATGCGGATAATACATCCTCGGTGCCAAAACATCCCCAGAGGATTTCAATTGAGTTATAAGTAAGTGAATGAAACAACACAAGTGACAAGTTGCACCAAAAGATTGAATACACAATCTCGGCTCCGCATTTTGAAACTGAATCAAAATTTCATGGTGAAGCATGCAACTTGAGGAAAACAAATTATGCAACTCAAAATTTTGTCTTACCTCCACGTTTGATTGCGAACCTAAATGAGCAACAACTTTTGGAGTAGATTCTTCAGTTGACTCTGCCGTATCTTCTTCGACGATTTTTCCTCGGATGATGCCCTGCAAATGAATCAAAAGAAAATATGTGGGTCAATGTGACCCCCCATCAAACTTCCTCGTTGCCGCTTCGATTCATGCATTGGAAGATAAGATGCAGACATAACATTCTTCGGTGCCGAAGTATCCCAGAAGGAATCCATAATAGTTCCAAGATTGTGAGGTACACAACACAAATGATGAATCGCACTAGAGGATATAAAACGCAAACGGTGAAGAGAAGCGACGAGAGAGGAAATGAGGATATAAAACTCAAAACTCAAAGATGATAAACTTACTTCTCCGTTTGGAATCACCGACGTTGCTATTGCCAAACCTTCTGGACTAGATTCCATTGTAGGTTCTTCTGGAGTATAGTCCGCCATATCACCTTCGTGGCTCCGTCCTAGGACCTTCCCCAACCACACACAAGTGTATTAGAGTCCACGAACTTCGGTCAACACGAGGCATTTAACAACTCTAGTACATAGTTGCGATCACGATAAGTATTAAACCAAGACAAATTTGTCCTAAAAAGATACCACTATCTGTGTAGACTTACATCATGAACTTCGTCATCCTCCAAAAGGCGGAGTAGGGCGTCATCACAATCACGCTCTGTCGAAGCATATGACAACTCCTTTGCAGTATCGGAAACGTCAACTTCAGAAATATGTGCCTTTCTCCTTCCCATCTGAGACCTCTTCAGTTGCTTACTACTTGAAAACAAGAGGCCTTCCTTCCTCCGCTTTCTTCTTCCTCACGCTCGTTGGAACTACGACAATTTTAATAGCTTTCCTAGTCATTAGGGATATGTCATTTCTATCTACTAAGGCGTGCCAACTATGTCAAAGTCCTCTTGAATTTTTCCACTAAATACTTGTGTTGTAGATGAAATCATATACACCCTAAAAACTTGTAAATGAAGTACAGAACAATTTTGCTTTATTTAAACAATGACACCAGCCATATTATTCCGGCTACATGCTGGCAAAATCTTGATAACTATTTATATGCTCTCCGCCGTCTTTGCTTACAACAAGTGTTTTCATTTCATTAGATGCGATTAATTTTAATGATTCCTATTCGAATGGGTTCTCATTGTGCGAGTCTAATATTCAAACCTCTCCTACCTAATTGAATAATTAATTGTTTAAAGCATTGATTCCGCGTGCTAATCTTCACCTTGTACAACATGTCATATCTCCCTACTCTTTCCAGTCATTAGAGAAATGCAAGTTCAGAACGTATTTTGAAGATGCTAGACATTAGTTTGTAAGGGACTCCAATGATTCTTCCTAATTCCTTTATTAAAATCACCTTGATTGTTATATTTAAAAGAGCATACGTAGGCATGATTTATAATAGCTATGTAGTTGTCTTCCGCCGTCACTTACAATTTATTACCAAATATTGCCTTTATGACATATAAAACCACTATTAGATGCGCTAATTCTATTGTGTACACTCTCTGTTCAACACATTTATTTTAAATTGCGAACCAAAGGAAACAACCTCAACTAACTAATGTAAACCCATGTGCATTAATGTATATTCTAATGTACACTTTATACATTATGTTTTATACTTAGAAAGCCTCACTTAATGTATTCTCGTACTTCAAGAATAATATATTTTGAGTTCAATTATTTTATGGACGTTGTTTTAATTAGCACACTAGCGTTCCTCGCACAATCAATGATTAATATAGGTTTTGAGACAATTTACATTTTAAGTGTTGACTCTGACACGGACACTCCAATTCCGTGGCATCTAGATATACCAGGCTCTACTCAATCTTTCGTCGATCTAGAATCTCCAGGATGTCAATCCTTTACAAGCCTGATCTTATCTTAAGACAGGTGGTTCTCAAATATTGCAAGGAGACAGTCAATTGGATTCCACGTCGTGCTAAGCTGTTACTGCTTCATATAATCTCGGATACATTCCAAATTGTATTATTGTGCATTTGCTTTAAACATTGACAGACGCCATCTTTCGATGATACCCCTTTTTATACTCACTGACTGTTCTTCATAATCCCTGTCCCTCTCCGTATTCCATCACTCTTGCAACCCAATCTTGATGTCTCCATGGCTTCTTCTGTTCCATCTACAATGTCTTCCATGGCCATACTACGTGCCGTTGGAACTGGCTGTCCTATTGCCTATCCTTTGAACGAGGATAGTTTTGCTACTGTTACCAGTGTTGTGTTAAGTATTTGATTTTGTTTTCTTCAAGAGAGTATTTGTGTCGAGGATGAGGTCTATGACAATGATTGTCTCTGCTCTACATTACACCAAGTCCGTCTGTAGTGAAGGATATATTTGAGAAGGAATGGAAACTTGGCAAGGGTCGGTATAGAGTATATGGTCGCATAGATTCACAGATTAGTTCGTCATGGATTGATCTTACCTCTCGTTAGTCCACAACGTGTAGCTTGCAGATTCCTCCTCAACTTTGAATGGAGGTCAAGATTGAGCCCGGCACCGAGTCAATCATCATTCTCTCTTCAGACAACGAGGACATTACGCCTCCTTTGTACCCCCGAAATTAAGTGTCCCTATGTCATGTCGTCGTCCCGTTACGCCTACTTATCGACCATCCAAGTCTTGTCCTCCAAAAGAGCAATTGGTTACTGGTATTGTCAGTGTTATTGCAGATCTAAAGAGGCTATCCACCCGTGCCGGCGGCAAGAATCCGCTAAAGACAATGAATTTCGACACCATTCCACACCGGCAAGTGAGTTGTCTCTCCGCCGAGTTCAACCATGATGCGATATTCAAACTGCCGCCCGTCCCACCATCGGCGTCATCCACTCAAGCACGTAACATGTATGGGATGGACAAGCGGTATGATGGACACGACTGGACGAAGACGATCACGACAAACATCATGAACGATGACGGCCTGCACTTTCAGACTTCGAAGTGTGTCGGTCATCTGCAATGCGACAACGTCGACTGCATGTACCTTGAGCGAGTTAATCAAATATCAGACATGAACGAGAGAAAGTTTGATGGAACGATTGCGGTGACTTTACAAGCCGGTCAGAGAGCCCCTAAAACACGCTACTTTGCAAGATTTGTGGAGTTCCACCAACATGTATTGCCATGTGTGATGTTGTAGTGTACTATGTTTTTGGTAAGCGCAACTGCACCCGTGCATGTATTTACTTAGGCGTACACGACCATCTCGTTGAAATAGGTGATTACTGTGATGTAAAGGAGAAGATCAGTAGTCTTATTAGTGAGCAGGTAGAAAAAACTTCGCGTGCGACCAAGAGTGCCATCATATTGGAGGCGAGCAAGGAGCTCCTTGGAGATTTCTTGCTCCGCGAAGAAGGTGACCCCGAAAGATCTTGATTGTGGAGGAGTTAGTTCCTTTCTTAGACAAATGCAAGGACATGGGTTCTCCAAGCATCTGAAATAAGGTGGTTACATTCCGGTACCTAAAGAGGTACGGTGTCATGGACGCCATATTGAAACTTTGCTCGGTGAATACCTGGGCGTTTGTGTAGAACAGCAAATTCCCAAGTCAAGGTTTGGAACATGCTATGGGAGAAGAATCCAAGGTCTTCATCTTCAAGATGTCAGAGGTAGGGCCGGGATCTGGCATTAACCTTGTGAAGCGGATGCAACCGGGTAATGATCTGGATAATGCGTGGATGATGTTCGATCATGTCAAGCGCGTGACGGACTGGACAACAATGGGATGTCACGTGTACGACGCTACGTACTGCAAGGTAATGATCATCGCTATCTGTGACTTGATGCCGGAGGATAAGGATGCTCAGATGCTTTTCTAGAATAACCTCAATGATGTCATGCGTCGAGATGGAGTGGAGAAGCCGAACTTCAAGGGATTCATGGCGGACGGTGCTCAGGCCAATTGGAATGTGGTAAGAGCTGTCTACAGGGGTGGCAACGTCATGGCGGACAAGGAATGTACATGCCTATTTCACTATATGTAGAGTATGATCAAGTACACAGAAAAATGGATTGCCGAGGAATTTCAAGAGCAGCACAAGAGCCTCTATAAACAATACAGGGAAGCAACAACTATGGAGGACGCCGACCGATTGTACAACGCGCTTTAAGCATGGTACAGGATATCTAGAGTTGTGTCTGAAAAGGGGCTTGAGGCCATGTCAAACTGGATTACATGGTGGCACTTTAGGTACCGTCAATGGGGCGGGTTTATGACCTCGGTATGGCACGCGTACTCTCACTTATGTTCTCAATATTGTGCATTCTTAGTCCATTTCTTACTTCGTCCTTGGTTCCTTACATTATCGTTCAATTTTTGCAGAACATTTCTATTGACTTATTAGCCGAGATGCCTTCTTGCAACCTAGTGGAGACCGTGCACAACAAGTGGAAGCAAGCCTCTGGGGACCGAGGGGCAGACCTATACGTCGCCACTGTAGACGACTACATCCGCGGATTCTTGCAAGTTGTTAACTACCACCAATTCCTGAAAGGCGATGTTGGTGGGACCGGACCTAGCAAGGAAGAACTGAAGCTTAGGGTGGCCGAGAGAAAAGCGCAAAGGACAGGCGGCGCCAGTGTCCTGAAGGAGTCCATGTTGCAAATGCCCGGGGCAGAGGAATTTTGTACCCACACAACAAACAAGGCTGGGGAATCTGAGGTGTTCGGTTCACAGAAGCGTAAGCCAAACATGCCAATCGGTGCCGATGACGAGTCACATCGACCGGATAAGGTGAACTTCTCTCGCCCTCGACATTCTTTAGGACCCTTAGGAACTTCTTCAGATCCGCTGCCCATTATCAATGAAGACGATGGCATTGGTGATGACGACAATGTCTATTCCGACGAAGGCGTCTTTAATAATGATGTCTATTATGTACGATCGGCACATGTGTCACCAATGGTGACTCTGGCTCGGAGACTTGGTTTGCGGCGCGTCACAGCGGTGGAAGAGACTCATGTTGAATTGACAGAGTGGCATATCGCCCGCTTGTCATAGAATTCTGCCAAGAAATGTTTTGCGCAACGCACAAAAACAAGGACAAAATGTGTAGAGAGGATTGTGAGAGCTGGAAAGGCAACCCCGGCACCAACATACACTGGTTTTTACCATCATCCGAAGAAGAATGTCTTGGAAACCATGGATTTCTACTTCTGCAATAATGACATCGAAAGGTGTGTGAAGGGTACGAGGTGTGCGTGGGTGGTTCAATACAAGAAGGGCGTCGATAGGCCTCTGATCCCAAACGTATGGCTTGTCATAGTGGGTACTAATCTGACCCGTGGCGAGATTGAGGATGTGGAAGCAGCTGGATTTCAACTCCCGCAAAAGCAGCAAGTTTCTTCAAGATGTCTATTTACTAACGACAGGCCCCCAAGAGACCTGAGTTCCATTTCAGTGCCAGCGGACGCCAGTAGAATTCCTGCAAAGAGAGATGGTAAGACGGTAAAGCGCACCTCTAAAGTACGTAATGACAAAAAAAGGAAGTCTATGGCGTCTGTTGATTCCCTAAATGCTTCCATTAAAGCCGTGAGGATGCTCCGAGGTCTCGGCTTGAAGTGCCACATTTCTCTCGTTTCATATGGTGATCCACCTGAAGTTAATATCTACTCCGTCACGGTGAGTGCATTCCCTCATTACACCTGCCGAACTTTCACAAAGACCTAGAAGGCGTTCTGTGGAAAGAGCCAATACTCCCACTGTAAACATCTCTACTTCATCTTTCTCACTATCTGTGGAGTTGATTGAACTGTAGAATTCATCCATGCTTCTACCTTCAGTTGGAAGGAGGTCAAGTAGATTCTTGAACGTAGCATCCTGACACATCCTTGGACCTAGTCCGGGTCTTTAGCGTATATCAGTAGCGTATACCCTAAACCTACGTGTGAACCTAGGATTACTTATAGAATAGGTGTTTGAAAAAAAAATTATGACTTTGCTCGAGGAGCACCTATATATATATCAAGATATTTGTTGTGTTGAAAAATATTACCAGTTTGACCTCACAATATGATCTCTTGGTGCTTAGTGGTTATATTCTTACCTATTGGTACCAAGACAAACTATATAATAACCTTTTGGTATCAAGACCCTAAACCGTAACGTCTTGGTACCAAGAAGTTCTAAAGTTAGTACAAAATCTAGAATCTGTGTTTGAAAAATAGATACCAATTATCGATTTTGGTCATGTCTAAATTTAGCAAAGAACCCTAAATCTTGAAAATAGAACAAATATTCCTCAAATACTCATTAAATAATCAAATATTCCAGGAATATTCGAATATTTTCTACTCTCCGTGGTTGAATTCTCTGCTCACCGTTCATGAATAAGACTCCCTCGGTATAATAGCTATATGCGGGGTCAAATTTTGGTGAGGTGGTAGTTTGGTTGTCCGGGAGGGTTGGGGGAGTTAAGAAGTAATCTAGTGTATAGCTATTGTAACTTAGTTTTGACCATTTTTTGTTTCTGTTGACGGGTGTTTGTTTAGGTGTTGGTGGAGCCATTTTTGTGTATAGCCAATGTATGTTTAGGGTTTTTGATACGGAGGTAAGCTCTTTTAGTTGTTCTAGGGAGCCAAGGGTGTGATTTTGGTGGTGGACACATATTATTTGTAGTGTGGATGGCTCAATCCTAGGCTTTTTTAGTTGCGGTAGTATAGTGGGTTTCTGGTATGGTATTGAGTCTGCTTCAAATAAGGCAATGATATGAGAGTCTGGGAATGGACTTACTTGTTGGTTAAACTTTTGGTACCAGTTTTTGTCTAGGGTGATGATGAGTGCAGTTGTGTGGTTTGGGTCATTTTTGGCAGCAAGGCGTGCCCAGTGTAGTGCTTGTTGTGTTTCTTCTTCAATGTGAGGGTGCGCTATACCATTACCGATCCATTTGTGGTCAAAGGCCTTCTCTAGTGAGCCAAATATTATATCTCTTTCAAATGGGGAGTAGTATTTTTGTAGTTTGGTGGGACATGTGACAGGGGAGGAGTAGTATGACTATTCTATGTTAAAGGATGATGTAAGTGAGTCTAAGATGGGGGTGGATATTGTGTATTGTGCATTTTTGAGGGGATTATTTTTTTGGGATTCGGTATTTGTATCTTTGATATAACCAGATTAATTTGGTTTCGAATGATTGGGTTATTGGTTCGATGTTTGTGCGTGTTTGTAGTTTTATATTGTATTGGTTTCATAGCCATTGGAGTCTGGTAGTGGTAATGGTTTGTAGATGTCGGCCATTTTCTTCATATAGATGTGCTAGGTTGTTGTTTATTTTGATTGTGTTTCAGATTGTAAGGATATCATTTTCGTGGTTGCATTCTGTGGTGTAGATTTATAGGAGTGGGATAATTATTGGTGGGGTTACAGATCTTGTGTCTTGGAGTTGTTCTTGGGAGTGGTGGGTTTGAATGATTTTGGAGTAGAATTTCTTTTGGATCCTTTGATAGTATTGTTTTAATTTTTTGGTATTGTGAGTGGAGGTATTATGGTCGTGTCGTGGAAAAAGGTTTCTTTGAGGGAGCCACTTATTAAATGTAGTGTTGTTGTGTTGCCATTGGCATAGATATTTGATGTATGTGTTTTGTATGTTGTTGATATCTTTATTTTGTATATGTTTATGGTGTATAATTCTATTGATGGGATATAGGGTGGGGTTCTGAGGAGGTGTATTGGGGGCCGGGGGTAATAGGGTAGTGTCGGGTTTGGGGGGTGGGTTGGTTGGGGGGTAGTTCTTGGGAAGATGTTGTTGTTGGTAGTGGTAAATGGATCATTGAGTCTATGGGAAAGTGGGTGTATGAGGCAGAGGGTGTTGCATGTTGTTGGACATGTTGGTCGGCAAAAGAGTTATTTGGCCATATTTAGAGCGCACTTAATAAGTTTGGATGGGGTAAAGTGATAGGTTTTGAAGTCTTCATCATTCATGATGTGTGCCATTTGGTAGAGTAATTTGTTTTAATTCAAAGATATTTTTTGAAAGGAGTTTTTGTAGAAGTTTTCTGGAGTTTTGAGGATTGAGTGTATTGTGATTTTGTGTTTCTTGGCTCCATGATATTTCTAATGGTGTGGGATCAAGGAGGAAGTTTGGGATTGTGCTTTTGAGGTGAACTTTAGCTATATGTTTTAATAAGTAGAGTGTACGAGTTATTGGTGATCTTATGCAGTCCGTTTTTTTAATTCTGGGAATGTTTTTGGCTCCACCGTGTTGAACTAGGACATATTGAGTTAGTCCTTTGAATATTTTTCCGAGTCGCCCTTTGTCATTTAGAACATTTTGTAGTTGTTCACCTATGCATCTGAGATAAGCATTTTTAGGGGAGAAGGCTTCCAAGCCAAATAAATTTTGTGGGAGTTGGATTATCGCATTTGACATACATTTTGGCATGCCACAGATGGTCTTTTGTATGGCTATAATTTTTTGATCTAGTTTTTTGATGGCTGGCATAGAGTATGGTACAACGTAGAAGCTGTATGCTACGCCTGGGTGTATTTTAGTGTCAACCATTTTAATTTTTTGTTTCATAGTGGCCGGACATGTTGTTAATTTTTTGCATTGTTTAATGAGTTTTGTGGTTGTGGTGTGGATTTGGATTTTCCATTTTAGAGAGGCAACAAGATTTGTGCCTAGGTATACATATGATTCATTTTGGTGTAGTATGGGGATTGGTTGGCCACGGTAGTTGATGTTAGAGGCTTGCATTAGGGTTTTAAATGTAGTTGGATTAATTTTGGATTTATTTGGACAACTAGTAGTAGCACATTTTGGGACTCCTACGTCCATACCGGTCCATTTACAATATCTATCAATTTTATCAATTTGTGTTTTGTAATGATTTTATTTTGTTAGTTATGGTGGCAAGGTCATATGCGTAGGCGACAGAGTTTATGGTGATTTGTGACGTTCCAAACATGTATCCATTATTGCCTCGCTCTAGCCATCTAAGTAGTGGTTCTAAAAATATAATGAATAGATATGGACTAGGGGTGTCTCCTTGTATGGTTCCTCTATAAATGGGGATAGGCTTAGTCTTTTCAAAGTGTTCACCTCTATAGTAAGTAGATGATTGTAAGTAGATATTTCCAACTAGTGCAGTTGCATCATTTGGGTATCCAATGTCAATCATTATTGCTAGTAGTCGAGCGTGATCTATAGATCCAAACGTGTTTTTGAAATCAACATATAGAACGTATATGTCTTGATTTGTGAATCTTTTGTCTTCTAGTGCCGCTATTATGGTTTGTATTTGTCTAGAGGTACTTCTTTCTGTTCTAAATCCTTCTTGACTGTTGTGTAAGATTTTAAATTTTTCACCATATGAGGATAGTATGGAGGTAAGTGTGCTAGTGTATAGTTTATATATTGTGTTAGCTAATGCAATTGGTCTATGATTTGATAGTAGTGAAGGATCTCCCTTTTTGTAGAGTAAGATTGTTGCACTTGTTTTCCATGAGGCTGGTATTTGTTTTTGTTTATAGCAGCGAGAGAAGAATAGAAGAATAGAGATAGTAATTTATGAAATTTTGGGGGCATGTTTTTGAGTATTGAATTCGGTATGCGGTCTGGCCCTGGGGCTTTGTTGTTTCCGAGGTTGCGGAGACATGTGCCGTATATGGCTCTATTGAAGTATGTATGGAATGGGATTTCAGGGTCACCTCGTTTGTCTAAGGTAAGTCCATCTAGATCATGCCATGGGTATTGATGTACTGCACATGTGCATTCGGTTGGGTGTTGTGGTTGGTAATTACATGTTGGTACTGTGGGTCTATTGTTTTTTTGTTTGCCGGTTAAATATTTCACTTGCAATGTCTTCGGGACTAGTTAGAGTGTTATTGTGTTGGTCAATGATACAATCTAGTGGTGGAGATTCAGATTTTCTAAAGACTTTTCTATTTATTTTTTTAGGGCTAGTTTCGTATAATTGTCTGTATTTTGAGATGGCTTTTTTAATATTATCTTGGGAGTGTTTTGTAGTTACTTTACGGGCTTGTGTATTGGCATTTTTTGCGATTAGTGCAATGTCTTTTATCCATGTGTCGTGGGGTAGGTCTGGGAGAGGTGGGGTAGGGATTTGGGTATAGGGTAGGGTTAGTATTTTGTTAACTATGGGATGATTATGCCATTGTGGGTTATTTTTCACGATTCTAATAGTTTTTTGTATTACATGGTATGTAGCTAGGTGTTGTTTCCATATTTTTGAAAGTTTGCGGAATAAATAACCACCTTGTTGTGATGTTCGGTTTGTCATTTGTGGTATTGGTTGGGCTTTACACGTTTGTTCTAATGTATCAGAGATGTTATTGATAAGTGTATCTAGGATGTGGCATGTTTCGTGCCATTGTGTTTGAGAGAGTTGGTTATTGTTTTCAAGGATGTTTATGAGAAAGTCTATTTGTATGGAGTTTTTTTCAAAGAACTTTGTATTGAATTTTTCTAAGTTATCTTTTGGGATGGGGTTTAATATTCTTATATTATCGTTTTTTGTTATTATAGGGGTACGACTAATTAGTATGTTATTTGGGATGTGGAGTTGTATAGGCGAATGATCCGAGTTGAGAATAGTGTCTTTGTTTGTTGTAGAGGTGTATTGTGTAGTATTGTTTGTATTGATATAAAAGCCGTCTATAAGGATCCAATCACCGTAGTTATATCCGCCTTGTCTGGAGTATTGTATATCAGTATTTATGTAGGTGAAGTTTAGGCTTTCCGTGAAGTAACGCCATTGGTAGTCTGTGTTTTGGAAGGGGGGGTGTTATGGTTACCGTTTTGTCGACCGATTAATGCTATGTCTCTGTTGAAGTCTCCACATAATATGTAAATATAATTTGGGTGATTGTTTATTTATGATGTAATATTGTTTTGTATGTCTATAGTAAATTTGGTATCTTCGGGATGGGAGGGCATATACATGTGAAAGATTAACCATGGTTGTAGTGGTTGATTAGAGATTTTGATTATTTGGAGGTAGGGAGATATGTGCATTGGGGTGGGAATTTTTTTTATGTTGCCCAGAAAAGCGTATTTTTTGTGTACTAGTGTAAGGAGGCCACCGCGACCCGGTGTGTATGGTCTGCGTTGTTGAATGCATCTTGTTAGTGCATGTGTGTTGTTAAAAATAAGTTTGTAGTCTTGAAATATGTTTGGTATGTATTTTGTAGATTTTGTGGCCGATACTTTTATTTCTTGTATAACTATGACAGCCGGTGGTGTATTTGAACTAATATTTTGGTTCTGTGGGGGAAGATAAGAGGGTGGGGGGTGGATGGGTATACTCTGGTATGAGGTCAAAACATTTCAGTGACTCATTAATTAGTTTGTTAGGTAGGTAAGAATTTTTTTTTATTGTGTTGTTTGAAGGGGATATAGTTTGACTATGTAAAAAAATGTATAATTCTTTGTGTATTGAGTTCCCGTGGTTTATGATATTTTGATTTTCTTCAAGAATTTTTGTATAAGAATGTGGGGTATGAATGTCTTTCGGGTGGGTTTTGTAGATTTGATATGGTTCTTAGTAGTGTGTTAGTCCATGTATTTATGTTTGTGTTTTGAGGGTTTAGGAGATGGTTACATTCATCTATGTTAGGGTGGATGGTGATTACTAGGGCATATAAAATGTGTGTTGGTGGGTGTGTATTTTGTTGTTGTATGTATTGGGCAATATTTGGGTGTGTATTGTTGTGTAGTTGATATAATGTATGTGTAGTTTTAAAAAATGGTGCAAATGTTTGAGCGACGTGTTTGTATTTTGGTTGTAGTTTTATGGTATTTGGTATAAAATATATTTTGGCATTTTTTTAATGCGTAGTAGGATGTCTTTTTAGTACATTAGACATGGGTCCCGGATTGGTTTCTATATCCCCACTTAATAGTAATAGGATTTTGTAGTGCAATGGTTTAGTGAGTTGCTTTTGATTTTTTACCTTATATATATTTTTTAGATAGATTGTCTTTTTGTTTTTGGTTTTAGTATTTTTGTTTATAGGTGTGTGTATGTTTTTGTTTGTGGTGTTTGTTGTGATTTTGTTTTTGCTTGTGATTGTGATGTATGGAGTGGTAGTTGAGGTGTAGACAATATTGGGTATTTTTATGGTTGTCTTTGTGTGCATGTTTTGATTCTTCCGAGTATATACATAATGTTTTTGTATATGTCTTTGTGTGTGTTTGTAGGTTAGGTATAGGGTGCGGTTTTTTTGTTTATATTTTTTGGTGAAGTATTTGTATTTGTATTTGGTGTAGTATGGGGTATAGCAATTAGTGCATCTTGGTATATATTTTGTGTGGTATTTGTATTGGGAATAGTATATGCAATGATTATATTTTGTATGGTATTCGGTATGGTATTTGGTATATTGTGCACTATGATTTTTTATTTTTTGTTTGTATAGGATGTGGTATTTGTATTTTGTGTGTTTTTAAAAAAAGTATTTGTATTTTGTTTGTTTTAAAAAAATATATTTGTATTATTTGTGATGTAGAATACACTATGGAGTAAGGTGTAAACTATGGTATGTATTTTGGTATTGAGTATAGGTTTTAATATGGTGTACATTGATCGTATTTATATACTTGTATTCTGCTACATAGTCCATACTAGTTTTGTATAGAGAGTCTATAATGTACTGGATAGTGTAAAATACTAAGGGGCGGGTACGTATTGCAATGTGGTCTTTGGAGGTCACATGTTTGGTTCAAGTCTTGGTTTGTTGACTTTGCCTGCGAAGGCTGTCATGCCTTCAAGTGTGGCAAGCATGGATTCTTGGATTTCTTCCATTTGTATCTTCAATTCATCATGTAGTTTGTCGGTGTATTCCCTATTTTCTTGCCTCATCTTCTTGTTGTTCTCTTCCAATAGTTCCACCATATCTCTTTTGGTAATGTTGTCACTCTTCTCTTGCATATTGAAGGTGGATATAGTGTTGACGATTGCGGTGTTGACGTTGTCAAAGCCAAAGGTTTTCACTTGCTCATCGGTTGGTGGTTCGATTCCTTCCAAGCTCCTTCGGTGGGGTGAGATATCAACATAGTTTCCACCAAGTACATGTGTTTTCTTCACAAAAGTTCTATAGACAATGGCATTAGAACATACGGCATTGGCACTACCATTGTGGTTGGTGCCATTGTCCCCGTGGAACCAAATTGATCGTACACTAGCTCCACCCATGACTCCATGGGTGGTGCTCTCAACATTAAGTGAGATGGGAAGTGGTGAAAGGGTAAGAGTCAATGCATCTTTTTTAGCCTTAGTTTCGATAGTACCTTTGGGTCCTTTTGTGTCAAGGACTTGTCTTGCTTACAAGACTTCCCCACGCAAGGTAATATGGTGCAATAGTATCTTCTTCACTTGTTGCGGAGTCGTGGTGATGATGAAGGCATGTGAATCGTTACTGGCCTTTTGTACTTCCGATATTTCAAACTCATGTCCTCGGTGGAAGCTATTTCCAAGTACTTCTTTGAAGAGTGCTTGTGCGGAGATCCCCACCAAGGCTTTGCTCTTGATCTTCATGGATAAGTTAGAGCCATTGGCAATCCCATGATAAGTTTTACATACTTTGCCCACTACACATTCTCCATCAATTGTTAGAATGAAGGGCCTTAGGCCCTTGAGTAGCATCAACCCATCAATTTCCGGTTTGAGGAGATGCAATTTAATGCATCATGCCCGAACCCCTTTGGTTTTCCCATTTTTTATGCTTAAGCATTGGATTGCAATTGGATCAATGAGTTCTATTCCTAGAATAATGTTCATCTTTTTTAGCCTTACCTTCACCATATTCTTAACATCATCATGCACGAGAGGGGTTTTAGGGGTTTCAAAGAAAATGGCAACATGGAAATCAATGGATAGCCCGGAATTCTTACTTGTTTTGATGTCAAAAGGTATTTGTGTGAGGTTGTAGTGTTGTCTTTCTATTCGAGTTCTTGCCATGGAGTAGAGCACTTGGGGGATGCGGGGGAAGGCCACTCTTGCTTTGGACGCCTCTATAGCTTCCTCCTCTTTGAGACCTCTCGTGATCATGTCCTCCGCCGTTTCTCCACTAAACAATTCTTCAGCCCCTTCTTCTACCGCCATGGCCTCCATAGCAGGGAAGCCTAGCCAAAATTTAAACTTTGAAAGTTCTGGCGTTTGGAGTAACTTACCTTTTTCAGCTGAAGAAGTTCTTTTCTTCTTGCTGCTGCTAGCTGGTGCGCCTTCCCTCCTTGTTGTCTTTGAACTGGATGTCTTGTGGGGGCTCTTTTCTTGGAACTCCATCTCTATGTCGGTGTCTGGGTTCTCCATGTCGCTTTCGGGCATGATCTCTGGAGTCTTTTGTAGATTCTCCTGAGCTTGGGGTAGCATGGGGTGTGTCTTGGAGTAGGGAGCGTCACTGCTGGGCTGGAGGTTAGGGTGGTTGGGAGAAATAGGCCAATGCCATTTTTTCCCAGTGCACCGTTCCGCGATGTAGGATCTTGAGTGTTGTTGGTGGCTTGTTCTGCTTGGATATCACTGACATGCGCTGTTCGTTGCAGCTTGACGGCCTTGAGCTGTAGCTACGGTTGAGTGTGGTGAGGTCTGAGCTTGGTGGTCAGGGCTCCTCCAACTTTGCTTGTAAGTTTTTTGTGCCTTAGGGTCGGGTTTGTCTTCTTTCCTCGCCTGCACTTGCTGTATCTTCCCTTTAGGCAGGTTCGGTGCTCTATCGCTCGACGCCTTTCTCTGAGGATAGACTCCTTGTTGCGCTGCACTATTCTACTGTGGTGATGTTCGGTGTTGTTTTCCTGTAGACCTGCTTGGTGATGCGTCGTGCTGCCAATAGATTTGGTGTTGAGAGGTCTTCCCTATATGCCTGTTTGGTGCTCCGTCGCTCGATGCAGCTCTCTGTAGATAGGCTCCTTGCTGTGTTGCGCAAAGCTGCTTCGTCGATGTTTGTTGTTGTTGTTGTCTTGTAGACCGGCTTGGTATTTAGTCTCGCTGCAGATAGAGTTGGTGATGAGGGGTCTTCCCTATCGGCAGGTTCGGTGCTCCGTCGCTCGATGACTTCCTCTGTAGATAGGCTCCTTGTTGCGTTGCATGATGCTGCTTCAGCAATGTTCAATGTCGTTTTCTTGTGGACCGGCTTGGTGTTGCGTCTTGCTGCAAATAAATTCGATGATGAGAGGTTGGTGATGCGTCGCTCAAGACTAGCTTGGTTTGTTTTCTGGGTGTGGCGCTTGATGTATGTTTAGCCGTGCAAGTCCTCTTCCAGCAACGTGGAGCGGGCGGTGTCTCTGGTGTTCTTGGAGTTTTTTGAATTTGTGCTTGTGCAGTTTGGGGGCAACGCTTTCAACGCCTGCGTGGTATTGTTGGTGGAGCTCTGGGTGGTCACTTGAGACGAGAAGCTTGGTGTGGTTCTGCCTTGGCTTGCGGCTAGGTGCGTGTCTTTGGTCCTTTTCTGCTAGATGAATGCAGTTAGTAATGATTTTTTTTTGTGAGTACTGTGCTTGTTGTGCATTCATGGTGCAAGTTTTGTGCAAGGAAATGAGTACAAGAAAATGAATAAGAATATATGAGGGATAGAAGCCAGGAATTGGCCTGATTTTGGTTTGTTGTCTGTTGATGCAGCTCCGGTTCGTTTTTGTGGTGATGATTTGTTCGTCTTTGAGTGAGTGTTGATCTTGCTCTTGTGCTCTTTGTCTTGACACTCCTGATTTTTGAATCCGCGGAGGTAAGTGTAGTGCTTTGGCCTGCTCACAAAGGAGTAGAGCTTCCGTGTGGTGAGAAAACCAGCTTGTATGAAAGGTGTGGTTTTTCTAGATTTTTTATTTCTATCTATGTTGATGGTGGTAATGTGTTTTAGATCTTTTAGTTCGTGAGCATCTGTGGAGGGAGATTGAGTCTTTAGATGTTGCAAATAAGGTGTGATTCTATTGCGATAAAAGAAAAAGTGGTAAGAAATTATCTAGGATGGGTGTGGTGCCTTGCTGTTGAGTTGTTGCAGTTTCGGAGCAGCTCCAGGATTATCGTCACTTCACTGCTGTGTGTTTCAGCTCGGTTTGTTGCTGATCGATCTTGTCTTTGTTGTTGCAGATGTCTAGGGATCTGGTTTGCTGCGGTTGTAGGCTTTCACGTTCTATTGTCCACCAGTACTGATTGTTCACTTCTTTGGTTTCTGCTCCTTGCCGGATCTAGATCTGTGCCTATTGAATATTGACTGGTTAGTGTGCGTGTAATCATGTGATTGTTAGAAACTAAAGGAAGCTAAACATGAAAGAGATAGGAGGAGGGGCGAGCATAAGATGAAGCTTGTGCTGTTGTTGATGCGTAGCTGCCTGCTTGCAGCTCTAGCGAGTTCTTGTGCGCGATCTTGTTTTGAGAATCCGGCTTGGGCAGACGGCCACTTGTGGTGGGAGGCTACAGATTCGGCACTGATCCCTAGATCAGAGTCTAGCCATGACTTGACTCTTAGATTTGTGTTAGGAATTGCCTACAAAGTATACTTTTGCTATGATCTATGAGCCAACACATGTCCCGGTCGCTTTAAGCATAAACTCCTCACAGATCTTAACATAAGATACTTCCTACAGCTCTAATACTCCAAATCTAAAAGTTTGTGAGTTCTTTCCAACACTCTCTACTTCCCAATCCTATCTCCAACTCGGATCTTATGCATATGGGAGCTCTCAACAAGGTGAGCCATTTCCTGTTGCTCTAAACGTTCGAGAAATGAGGCTAAGTCCCTCCCCTCACCGGAATTCGCGGAGCTCACTCAGCCATCACACGACGACTAGTAACAACAACATTAGAAAAGTGGACTAGTAACAACAACATAGACAATGAATTCTCTACAAATTTCTAGAAAAACCCCATCATCACCGACTCACAAATCACATGTCTCATCAAATTCCGTACCGGACAATACATGGGAAACGCCCAAAAACAACTCTTCTTTGGAATTGAAAGATTCCCATCTATAGCATGCCCAATATGCACTTCCACGGACCCAGACACATGGCTACATGTTTTACTGAAATGTCATAACCACCACATACACTCCCTAATTGTCAAAAGACATAACAAAGTCGTATGGGAACTCCGTAAATTAATCACCTCCCATAACAAATCGAGATGTTTTATCCTCATGAATGCCGGCACCTTTAACAACAACCCACAAGAAAATGCGGTCCCACCATGGCTGCTCCCATGCATATGTGAAACCCAACAATGTCACTGCAATGCTCGACTCAAACCGGACATATTATGCGTTAGAGGCCTACCATACAATGATCCCCCACCCGACCACATAAACCAAGACTACACCATTCAATTCATCGAATTTACATACTGTAATGACATATTTTCCCCAGAAACAATCGAAAATAAAATTAATAAATACCAACCCCTTATTGATGACAACACTACCCTCCGATGGAAAGTGGACCCCCTTATTGTAATCACAACCGGTGCTCGAGCCACCACCTTTATCCCATCTATAAAAATCCTAGAAGATACCTTCAAAATACCTATGGATACAATTACAAACACTTTCAAAAATATTACCATCATTGCCATACAACATGCTATGTCCGTCCTGCTACATAAACGCAAAATTGAAAACAACCAACCTCTTTCCGATACACAAGACCCCCCATAAAATTACCCCCTATTTTCTTTATTTTCGAAAACACACTGGCATTGCAAAACACACCCGCCTTTCCATCTTCCCCCCCCCTCTCCCTCTCTCCCCTTCCTTGTTGCTCTTTTGATTGGTTGGTTTCTGGTTTTTGGCTACTTGTTACATAGTGTCTACCCTCAAAAGGGGGAAGTAGTTCGAGCTTACTAACTCCTTGTCCGGTGGGCATGGTCTTAGTAGTGGAACGAACATACACTTTATTCACACCGGCCTCCTTCGGAGACCGGCGTTCTTCTTCTGGGAAATGCTCAAAAACAACTCTTCTTTGGAATAGAAAGATTCCCATCCATAACATGTCCTATATGCAATTCCACGGACCCCGACACATGGCTCCATGTTTTACTTAAATGCCAAAACCAACACATACACTCCTTAATTGTCAAAAGGCATAACAAAGCGGTATGGGAAATTAGAAAACTTATTACCTCCCATCACAAATTGAGATGCTTTATTCTCATGAATGCCGGCACCTTCAATAACAATCCACAAGAAAATACAGTCCCCCCATAGCTTCTCCCGTGTACATGCGCTACTCAACGATGTCACTGTAACGCTAGACTCAAACCGGACATACTTTGTGTTAGAGGCCTACTATAAAATGACCCCCTACCCAACCACATAAATCAAGATTACACCATTCAATTCATTGAATTTACATAATGTAATTATTGATTTTCCCCAGAAACAATCAAAAATAAAATCAATAAATACCAACCCCTCGTCGATGATATCATAGCCCTTGGATGGAAAGTAGACCCCCTTATTGTAGTCACAGCCGGCGCTCGCGCCACCACCTATATCCCATCTATAAAAACCTTGAAGATACTTTCAAAATTCCTATTGATACGATTACAAACACTTTCAAAAACTTTAACATCATTGCCATACAACATGCTATGTCCATCCATTTACATAAACGCAAAATTGAAAATAACCAAGCCCTTCCCGATACACAAGACCCCCCATAAAATTACCCCCCCTATTTTTATTTTTATTTTTTTCTTTTTTTTTAACTTTATCTCTAATCCCTGACATTGCAAAACACACCCTCCTCTACATCTTTCACTCCCCATTTTTCCCTCTTCTCTCTCTCCTCCCCCTCCCTCCTTCCTTGTTACTTTTGATTGGTTTGTATTGTGGTTTTTGGCTACTTATTACATAGTATCTACCGTCAAAAGGGAAAAGTAGTTCGAGCTTACTAACTCCTTGTCCGGTGGGCATGGTCTTAGTAGTGGAACGAACATACACTTTATTCACGCCAGCCTCCTTCGGAGACCGGCGTTCTTCTTCTTCTTCTTCTTCTTCTTCTTTTGGAATATTGGGCCGAGAAGGGTGGGAAGCACCACGGAAGGAGCCACGATATTCAAGCAAAGCCAATAGTTATCCAATCTATTTTATTTATTTTTCAAATCCATTATCTATTTATTGATTTATTTATTGAATTTTATATTACAAATAATAACTTAAGTAGTAGAAAGACTTAGGGAAGAAAATCAAAAGAAATTAAATATTAATAGAGACCTAAGAAAAGAAGAATGAGTAATAGAGATAGTAAGAAAACATCACATTTATTAAATAAAATAATTATTAACAAGTAGAAGATTAAAAAATCTATAAATCAATATCTTGAGCAAGAACATGATAATAAATGCAAGAATTTAAAAAAAGAAAACTTAGTTAGATAGGAAATCAATATAATAATTAGTATTTAAATACTAAGAGTAAGTACTAAGTAAATCGATGAAGGAAGAAACTTTTAATCTCAATTTTTAAAATGAATAATAAGTAGTAAAACAAATAAGGTTGAAAATGGAACAAGTAACAAAATCAAATAGTAATAGAATAAAATAGTGATAGAAATAAAAGATTGGCACCTCTTTTAAATGTAAAACATGTGCCACTTTGAAGATATGAAGAGTATAAAGCTTATACTCTTCATATTTCATTGATTCAAAAAGAAATCATACTTTCCTTGCTTAAAGTGACCTTGGTCTACAATTGTCTACAATTAGGATGCCTCAAAAAAATGGCCATGCAATTTTGGAGTTCATACAAGGTTTGAGTGAGATATAGGAAATGATTTTTCATCATTTTAAATTTGCGAGGATTTGGATTATGTAACAATAGCACACAAACAAAGAGAGTATTGGTCTAGTTTTTAATCACTTCTGTCTATTGTTCAAGATTCAAGATATGAAGCTACAAATACTTTAAAAAATATTAATAATAGTTGCAATCTTCTAATCACAATTTTGTATCTCAAGCATATTCCTTGAACTTTGTTAGTGCATTAATTTGACGACGACCTGATGCCCTTCCTCTTTCTTTCACAATTAGAGTGTGACCTTTATTTTTTCTTGTGCACATATGACGTTGATGAATCCCAAAAACGGCCCCTATTTCCTTTCAAAGCCTTTATAGCCTCAATTTCTTTAACTTGTGTCCTAGTCTCTGTATTTTTTCCAGGAAGAGCTCTGCCAAGCAGATCATTTTGTGCCCTTTTTAAGACTCTTGTTGTATTTTTCATGCACACATATTTTGGATTTTGAAGTTGCTTGCATGGCCTTTGAAATAGATAGTGATTCGGCAACATCGTCATTTACATCTACTCTGGGAAATGGTTCCTTAACTAGATCAACAACTCTAGGAATTGGCTCCTAAACCGATATAGAACGTAGTTCTCCATTTCAAACTTGTCATTTGAACTCCTATGAATTCCAATATCTTCATCGTTGCCTTGGTCGTAGAAGTCATCATCAACTATGTGTTCATCTCCACACCACTATGTTGTAGGTTCTTGGACATGCATTTTGCCTTTTTTAGCAACTAGCTCAACAACTGTGTGACAAACAAGGCAAGCAAATATTGAGATTGAAGAATTTAGTGGTGCTTGATATGCAAAGCGATCCCATCCAGTTATCATTTCCTCATGAATTGGACAGTGTTGTAATCCTTGGGATGTAGCCAAAGCAAAACTTCTCATGAGTATATCCCTCCACATTAAAGTCCAGCAAAAATTACTTTTCAAATTAGGATTGCATGCTTCACTAAACCAACAATTCTAAGCAACACATAATATAGGCCATCCACACTATACTATAGCATCTCATGAACTAACCTTTGTTAACAACACAATTGGTTTAACTTTGTAAGATTGACAAGCAGGTTTTCCATTCTCATCTTTTAGCTCAATGGCTAATGTTGTGTTTATTGCCACATGCGTTTATCCTTGAAACCCTAAGCCTAATTCATGCAATCGATCAAGAAACCATAACTTGATATGTAAAGGTGATTTTAATCCTAGAAACCAAACCATAAGTTGATTTTCAAACCTTCAACCTCTAAACCTAATTCATGCAACGAGACCAACATGCATATCAAACCAATTTATATCTAATCTCCAACCTAAATAACCAAACCATAACCTCATTTACAACCCTAGAAATCCTAAATTTCAACCTTGAAAACGGCAGCCACCCACTTGCTTGCCCTTCACTTGTGTGGATACATGCGTGGCCTTGATGTCCATGGACGTGCCAACTCTAACTACAAGCTCCCAAAGAGAATTTAGAGATACACTCTTACCACAACTTAACTTTGAGATGGGTCATCATAAGTCTAGATCCTACAAAACAAATGACATGGAACTCATGTTCTCTAAGTTTGTATGTTTAGGTGCAAATAAGGATTTGGCAAAATAATTTGCAATGCCTTTGATCATTAGTGCATAATAAAAAATAATTCACCTACAAAAGCTGCAACCTCCAAAGGAAGATCAAAAGACAAAATAAATTGCATGTACCTGACACATTGGGTGGTTTTGAGACAATTGGAACATCTATCTCCAATGACAATGCTTTCTTTGGTGCACTTCCAATGGTTTTGGCTTGCAAACAAATGCCAATCCTTGCAATAGTATGCAAGTGGAAAGGCTCCCCGCATGTCTCTAGAAGGCATTTGATGAACTCTGACTATGCTGGAATAAGCAAAATGGATGATACGTATGTCCACATCTTAGTGAAGCATAGTCGTATGCACTAAACCATAGTGAGCATATAGAGTAGTCATTTAAGGTATGAACTGCAACAAGTGTAAGAGGGCTCTCAAAAACATGTCTTAGGAAGAAGGTGGCTCCTCCACCATCATTGCATTCTTGTGAATTGGTCCTTCATTCCAACCAATAGTTTTATATTGACAAAATTCTAAAGGAGACTTTGGCATTACGCTCTACACTATCTTGTAGCTGAGCATTGAATCCAAGAACCTCCAATTGACAAGAAAGTACAACCTTCTCAAAATGAGACATTGTTTGCTTTTCCTGCCTTTTTGAAATAACAACCTCTCACAAGTTGCTTCGTTGCTCAAGATTTCTTCTCTCAATTGAGAGCATTGCTCATTGTTTAAAAAAACCTTCTCTGCCTCGGCAAGAAACTTGGTTTTTTTCACTATGGTGCTCTTGTCAATGTGAACACCATACTGGATGACTTATCAACAACACCTCCTCCCATGATGGCATGTCTTTCTCCTTGGTCAACTCCTTTAACCACGCACGTGAATGCAACAACCCCCTTAATATGGAACAATGACAAACAAAAACACAAAACCAAAGAAGAAGTTCTTTTAGTGTGTGAGCCAAATAAACCGCCCCCTAATGGGGTGGCTTATCTTGAACACAAGATCCTACATATGGGATGCAGCCCCTTGTGCAAACATACTTTAACCATTCATACAAGCATGATGACCCAAGGCGTGGTCACTTAAGAGGGTTCGTTAATAATTAGTGATGTGATGGCTGAATTGAGCCTTAGGTTGAATCCAACCTTTAGACAAGCGTAAATTCCGCCTCAAAGCTTTGGGTTCCAATGTTTTAAAGCTCCATTAGGTTCAATTTTGCCTTGTGAACTTGATTAGCACCTTAACCACCAATTCCAGGCCCAAGTGCGACCCTAACAGCAGCAACCAGCAGACAGGCTCCTCTTTTTATGTTAAAAGTTTAATTCTTCATTATCTTCGTGATTATGACTCCGTTTTTTACGTTTGTTTTTTATATTCTTGTTAGTTTTTCTTGCTTAACACGATGGCAGCCTTCAATTGATCATTTGACTCGACCCTGGACCTCCCAGCCAGCGACCAGCAGTGCACCTTCAACATATGACTTTATTCAAGATCATGCACCACATTCCTATGCATGTATCACATTCATTCACACAAGAATCCACCCCAGCCTTACTAAGAGTGAGCCTCCAGCTGTGTTCACTTACTAATGGCGCTCTAATCGGTTATTTAGTTGAATATATAGCAAACCCTAATTCTACCGAAAAATTGGCAGCGCTTCCGCGTGGTTTTTGTATTTAGAAAATTAGGGTTCAAGTCATACACATGGAATTGAAGAGGTTCGAGGGAGAAAAGAAAAGGGGCTCCCTGAGTTAATTCGGTTCACTCTCCATCCTTAGCCTTCGACTTGCTTGGTCAGCTCGTGATCTTGCTCCTCTTGTTCAGCTCGTGATCTTGCTCCTCTTGTTTAGCTCGTGATCTTGCTCGTCTTGTTCAGCTTGTGATCTTGCTCCTCTTGTTCAGCTCGTGATCTTGCTCCTCTTGTTGGTGCTCTTCACTCCGCAGCCCGTATCTTTGTCGTCACAGCTCCGATCCGCGCGTTCTTGAGCTTGTTGGAAAGCCAACGTTCTAATCTATCTACTCCTAAAATCTTAGCCTGATTGGACAAGAACTCCGCTACTGACGAGGGAAAACCTGTGGCCGTATGAGATCCGCCACCGATCCTCCAGCTGGTCGTCCTCACTCTGCCGCCCGTATCTTCGTCGTCACAGCTCCGATCCGCGTGTTCTTGAGCTTGTTGGAAAGCCAACTTTCTAATCTATCTGCTCTCCTACTTTCGCAACGATTGAATCACATTCCAGCCCACAGGAGGGGGAAATCTGAACCCTACCTCTCTCTCTCCTTCCACACACCTCTCTCGGTTTCTTAGCTCCTACCAAACACCTCTCTCACTCCTACCTCCCACACTTGCAAATGAGCGCCGCCAGGGGGGTAACCCCAAGGCCCTTACTCCCTTCTTTGTTCCCAAGGTCGTTCTCTTCGTCGTTCACAGCCGCCAATTTGGGTGGGCACATTAATGGTCACACTAAACAACTAGTAACTAAAAAGCAATAATTCACTAGCCACCCTTGCATTTAACACAAGTGGGTGTCCCACTAACCAAGGAATATCTAAATCTAAACTTTGACTCCATGCCACATGTGTGTGCATGATCTCAATAAGTGAGCTATTAGCTAATTTTCAAAGGTGCAAAAATCTAATTTAACCTACCTAAATTGAATTCCCCTTGCTTGGGGTAATTCCTAATTTACTTAGTGATTGATGAGGATTCTTTTCCACTTCTTTTGGACCCTTTTGACTATTTTTTTAAGGGCTTTTAACGCCCCATTCTTTTTTCTTTTCTCCTCACCATCCTCCTTCTTCTTCTCCCATTTTTTTGATTTCGTGATTTCTTCATCGTGACCGAATATGGTCTACAACTCGATAGGAGGTAAATTCTTCTCGACCACTACTCATTTTAATTCTTTTCTAATTTTCTTTTGTCTTTTTTCCCTTCTCTCTTTGCTTTTCTTTTCTGGTTTATTCCCCTTTTTTTTCTTCCTTTTTGGCTAACTACATAAATTCCGCGATTGCCCATAAATGGCTCCTCTTTTAGTGAGGGGAAAGGCCACTTGGCCATTTTAATCAAAAAACCACGAGCTAGTCCATGGGATAACCCATTTTCACCACTCATTAGCCTTAATGGACCCGACGTGAGGTCCATTCATCACCGTGAGCCGTTTTTGCGGCTCACACATGGCGGCCATCTGGGACAACTCGAAGAGGCAGAGAACCCACTCTTGTTCATGGGCACACGGTCAATATCTACCTTTTTTGTGTTCGAATGACCCATGGCAGTACCAAAATGTGGAGGTCCACTTGTGAAGGTCGTGAACAAATCACACCTTCTACTCTTTGCATCGGTTTCCCAATGTTCGCGTGGGGAAATCCTCGCCGTTCAGGGTTTGAAGTTGAACGGAGTTGTTGGGGAAGACCTCCTTCACGAGATAGGGTCCCAACCACAAAGCATCGAACTTCCCTGGAAAATCCAATCTCCTCGCGTCTTGAAGGAGGACTAGCATTCCCGGTCTCAATGACCGGACCTTGTTCCGTTTGTCGAAGGCAATCTTCCTCCTTCGTTGGATGGCTTCTTTGTTTTGGGCGCTCCACAGGCGCATCTCGTCGAGCTCCTCCAATCGTTCTAACCGATCGGCTAAGGACGTGGCCATGGACCATCGTTCGGTCACGGCCACTCGCAGAGAGGGGATCTCGAACTCGTTGGGTAAAATGGCTTCAATGCCATACACCAATGAGAAGGGAGTAGCATGGGTGGTCACTTTGAACATGGTTCGGTAAGCCCATAATGCGGCGGGGAGTTTCGTGTCCCAATCCCTCTTGGAATCGGTGACCGTTTTCCTCAAGATGTTGACGAGGGTTTGGTTGACCCGTTCGGTGTGCCCATTGGTTTGAGGGTGATAAGGGGTGGTCTTGTGATAGTCCTCTGGGGCAATGGAGATTTGATTGTAGCCTGAGTAGCCATCCATAAATGTATAAAGATCATGACCACCTACCTCCTCCAAGATGGTGTTGATAAATGGCAAGGGGAAGTGGTCTTTTTGGGTGTGATGGTTGAGTTTCCTATAGTCAATGCACACCCGTAGCTTCCCGTTTTTCTTTTTAACCAACACCATGGGGGATACCCAATCGGATATCTCTACGGGTTTAATGAACCCCGCTTGGAGGAGCTTCTCCAATTTGGCCTTGACAATGAGCTGTAGGTTAGGATTCATACGCGGCTCCTTTTGTCTAATGGGAGTAGTGCCTGGAAGAAGGGGGATGTGATGTTGTGTTACCGCCGGGGGAATGCCCTTGAGGTCTTTGTACGACCACGCAAAAATGTCCCCATACTCGACCACTAGTGCTTTGTATTTCACCATCTCCTCCTCGGTCAACCCAACGCCCACCTTAATACTACGGACCTCATCCTGCTCATGAGAAACCACCATCAACTTCCAATCATCATGATGAACGTGTGGTTGTTGGGTAGGTCCCTTGTACCAATCATTTGGAACTTGGGGGTATGTTGCCCCCGAACCACTAGCTAGGATACCGGTGGATGTCCTGCGGAAGTGGAGAGATGGGTTGAGAGGGCCTTCGTCTCCCAAAACCTCCAATTCGTCCCCTTGCGTGCCCTCCACATCCATTCCAAACACCGCCGAGGGTTCTAGGTCATCGAGGAGGGGAACTAGGCTAAGTTCCAACCCGGTTTCCCTTCCAATGAGCTCACTCTCCATGAAATGCACGGACATGGCTTCATCCGCGCTCGAGGTAGGGTGCTCCCTCAACCAGTCTACAAATTCCCCGGTGGGAACCCACTCATAAAGGCCCGGTCCCATGCTTTTAAATGGCATTACGTGGGCCTTCGAGGGTTGGGCTCGATCCACCGCCTTGTGGGGCGCAAACCTCACCCGTTTGGGAGGCTCCTTTGATAGTACCTCTTGTGATTCATCCTCCGACGAGCCCATGCAACCACGGCATATTCCTAGCCTACTTGGTTGGATATGGACTGTAGTAGGGTTTTCCGGTGGACCATAGGTGATGTTTGGTTTTGGCCCCCCCCATTCTACCGTGGCATTGGCAATCCGCAACCAAGGCCTACCTAGTAGCAAGGGGTATGCCTCCTTGTTGGAGTACATTCGGATGACTTGGAAGGTGAGGGAATACTCTACCCCCCCCGTGGTCACTTTACAACCACTAATTTGGCCTAATGGGGCCTCCGAGCTTTGATTAGCCATATTGATGATGTACGGTGAAGGTTCTGTGATGTCAAGGCCTAGTTTCTCCATGGTTGAGAGGGGCATGATGTTCAAACCACTACCACCGTCTACTAGTACATTAGGTACGATCTTGTCCACAATCGAAACCTCGATTTGTACCGCCTTGACCTCGATATTGGGGTGTACGGATTTAACCCGAGCCGCCAGCCTGACCCTTGCCCTAGGCCTTCGCTTCACCGGGGTACCCGACCTAAGGGACTTCCTCATGGGTGGTGACACCTCTAATAGTTGGGCTATGGTGATGTCCGCTTTGAGGCGACTCAAGTCCGCCCATAAATCGTAAGGCCCCTCTCCCCCTTGCTTCTCGACACGCGGGAACGTATTTACCTCGGGACTAGGGATTGGTGGACCTTCCCATGGCTCTTGGGGGGTGGACAAGGGTGTTCGAGACCTAGGTATCCCACGGGGGGACTCGTAGTTGGCTCGTTTAGTGCCTTCTACCGCCTCCTTGGTGGTATCGTTTAGGTCAGAGAAGTGAGGTGAATCCTCTTCTGAGGTCTCACCTTCCTCTGGTATAGGTGGAGGGGGGCTTGAGTACCTAGGCTCCCGTCGGCTAGACCGAGTCTGGACTGCCAATGCCGGTAACTCACAAGTTTTTGTTTCCTTGGTTGTACTCACCTCGTGGAAAACTACATTGAGCTTAGTGAGGGAGGGGCTGTGGGTGGACACGATCTCACTTGACATGGTGGCATAGCGCACATCTTGTGGGCCTTGGTTTTGTTGGCCCCCGTGGTTCTGCCCTAGGTTTTGTTGGCCCCCGTGGTTCTGCCCTAGGTTTTGTTGGCCCCCGTGGTTCTGCCCTTGGTTAATAGGGATGTACCCGGCCTTGGTATTCACCCCCATTGGAGGAGTCTGATTTTGGCGATGATTATTGTAGTCGTAGTAGAGACTAGGAGGCCTAAGGGTATTATCGGAGGTGGGGTTACGCGCACCTCTCAAATGATCTTGGGCTTGTTGAGGATAGTTCCCTGGTGGAAAGGGCATGGAAATTACCTTGTCCGGTCTACGACATACTTGGGTAGGGTGATTACCCCCACAGTTACCGCATACCACCCCACTTTCGACCCAACATTGCCCTGGTGCGTGTCTCTTGCCACACGGTTGATGGATTTCATACCGTGGTCTCGAAGGTCCCCCATAACCTTGGCTTGGAGATGCATAGCCTTGAGGCACGTAGCTAGTTACTGTCGGTGGTTGGTTCCTATGAGGAGGCACATACGGAGGTTGAGAAGCTTGGTGTTGGGGTGCTGCCACCGGAGTGGTACAAAAAGGGCTGGTGTGGCCTGGTTGACCACATTGAGTGCACCATAAGCCCGAAGCATGTCTACCGGATTTTATGGGTGGAGGCGTGGGGTTAGGGACTTGGTTCTTAATCAATAAGGCCATTTGGTCTTGCATGGCCTTGATTTGTTGAGCTAATTGATCCTGGAAGCCCTGTTGGCCTTGAAGGATTTCGTTCTTCATTTCCTCCTTCCATGTGCCCCGCTCCTCATGATAGGTGAGCTCAGGAAGGGCTACTGGTGGCCTAACGTTCAAGGGTGGGGCGTAGTAGTTCCACGTAGGAACTTGTGCGCCTGTGGATCCTTGGTTACGTTCTAAGACTGGTCCCTTACCCTTGGCATGGATGGGTATGAAACTAGGAATATGGTGATCCTCCTTCCTCCACATGTGCTCTTGGTCTCGATCCACCTGCTCTATTAGCCTAGCTTGTGCCTTGGCCTCATCTAACGATGCGGGGCGGACCTTCAAAATCTCCCTAATGGTTCCCTCATTGTTGAACCCTTGGATAAAGAACTGGGTTAAGGTGTCATTGGTGAGGAGGTTTCCCACGAACCTTGTAACCACCAGGTCGAATCTCCTAATGTATGTCGTGATATCCTCCCCTGGACCTTGGCGTAGCGCGGCTAGGGCTGTGAGGGCATTACTTTGACCTACTTCGGGTCTAAAGTGCTCCAAAAAGGCCCTCATGAGGCTATCCCAGTCCTGGAAGGTGTTGGGGGGGTGGTTCCTATACCACTCGTAAGCGGCATCCTTTAAGGTACACGAGAACCACACTAGGAAATACCCGGTGTTGGTGATGAGACAAGTAGTGAGGAGCTCTAGAAACCATTCTACATGTGCGGAGGGGTCTTCATCCCTAGTTCCTCTAAACGTGGGCAAATTGGGTGGCATAGGCGCCGCCTGTAAGCCTTCGGGTACTACAATTGGTAAACCCCTTGGCTGAACCAAGGGGTTGATGGGAGGCCGAACCAGGGGTGGCCCTCCAGAGGCCATGGTAGGGGCTGAGGTGTTGCCTCGTGGACTAGTGGTGTTGGTGGTGTTCACTGGATCAAATGCAGGGATAAGGAAAGATGGGGGAAAAAGAAGGGGAGGAGCTGGGATAGCCTCTAGCTGAACCTCCAAGAATCCTTCCGCCGTGTCCTCAGTGAGTTCCCTAGACCTAGTCCTTTCACTCGCCGGTTCCCACGGTGGTGTGAGGGAAGGTTTTTGGGACCTTGTGGCACGGGACATCTACTCTAAAGTCTAAGAGAATCTTGTTGTGTGTTGATGATGGTCATGTTCCCCCGAAAGATTTTCCATCCAAGGTTTAAGGGTCGTGGGTGAAACTACACGAAGCACGGCCTAATTCGATCGGTGAGTGGATGTTTCCAACACTCCTACTCCCGATTCTATCACGAGGATGGACTGACCCAAGACCAAGACCCAATTTTTAGTGGTGGAGTTTTAGCTCGATGAAGTCGCCGAAGAATCCTATTAAGGACTACCCTCCAAGGGCAAACGACAAAAAGCTAACCAAATTGAGGGATGTCTCCACGAGCATCACCCCGTTGGAAAGCTGTCCCCCAACTGGCGCCACACGGTACAGATCCTTACTGTGGGGCTGACCCAGACCTCAATTTGATAAAAGGTGGGGTTCCTCGGTATCTTTGGTATCCCCCCTTCCACCTTTTACCACCTTGAACTAGGCATTACCCACTAGGAGGAAAACGATTCAATCACGGGACGGCATGCAACAAGGTGTGTATACAATGTTATCACTGTAAAGAAGACATACCTCGATGCATCTCCAGCCACCCTGTCACCATTAGTTGAAGTCGACCGTGGACCTAATCGCACTCTATCGATGCTAAGGCCAACCAATAAGTCACATACAATGTTATAGAGGGGGATAACTTACCTTGAAGCAACTCCAGCCAATCCACTTGTTAGCACAAGATTTGTTGCATGCAATTTTGTGGTTGGCCAAACCTAGCGGTTCTAAGGCAAGTGTTCCACACGGCTCAAGTGGGAAATCAGGATTTTCTAACCCTAGTGTGGTCACCACATCCAAGTTGGTTCTATTTACTACTCGTGGTCCTACAAAGAGGGTGTAGTGCACATACCGTACGCAGCGCTCCTTCCAAACAACACCCCTACGTCTTGGATGCAGCCACGACTCCAACTCCCCTCCAAGTGGCTCATTCACACATACATTGCCTTAACTTGCAACTTTTGATTCAACCATTCCAATTACACCAAGTTGTTCTTACCTTGGTGGTTAGTCAAGTGCGGGGGGAAGGAAGGGGCGCCCTTGTCCCATACCCGGGCACTTGCACCCTTCCCCTACGGCCTAGGAGCTCACTGGAATTCTTACGAACACCGTGGGAGGGCCTCAACCTTTCACTCCTAGGCCCCTTGCTCGACTCAAAGCCACAAGACTAGAAGGGGATCCTTCCAACACAAGGTGTTTTGTGGTTGGAAGGTCGGGAAACCACACTCCCTTCTAGACCCCCACCTTAAAACACAACTTGACACGTTCATTCATTCACAAGACTTTCAAACATGCACACAATTGGCACTCAATCAACCATTCATGAACAAGGTTGGGCACTTACCTTTAAGCCACCCGATGCCGCTCCTTACACCATGAGTCTCTTAGCGTTTGTACCCCTACATCCAACGGTAGAATAATTAACACAATCAAACAATGAGCACGCCTCCTTCCGGCAGACGCACCAAAATGTGAGCCAAATAAACCGCCCCCTAATGGGGTGGCTTATCTTGAACACAAGATCCTACATATGGGATGCAGCCCCTTGTGCAAACATACTTTAACCATTCATACAAGCATGATGACCCAAGGCGTGGTCACTTAAGAGGGTTCGTTAATAATTAGTGATGTGATGGCTGAATTGAGCCTTAGGTTGAATCCAACCTTTAGACAAGCGTAAATTCCGCCTCAAAGCTTTGGGTTCCAATGTTTTAAAGCTCCATTAGGTTCAATTTTGCCTTGTGAACTTGATTAGCACCTTAACCACCAATTCCAGGCCCAAGTGCGACCCTAACAGCAGCAACCAGCAGACAGGCTCCTCTTTTTATGTTAAAAGTTTAATTCTTCATTATCTTCGTGATTATGACTCCGTTTTTTACGTTTGTTTTTTATATTCTTGTTAGTTTTTCTTGCTTAACACGATGGCAGCCTTCAATTGATCATTTGACTCGACCCTGGACCTCCCAGCCAGCGACCAGCAGTGCACCTTCAACATATGACTTTATTCAAGATCATGCACCACATTCCTATGCATGTATCACATTCATTCACACAAGAATCCACCCCAGCCTTACTAAGAGTGAGCCTCCAGCTGTGTTCACTTACTAATGGCGCTCTAATCGGTTATTTAGTTGAATATATAGCAAACCCTAATTCTACCGAAAAATTGGCAGCGCTTCCGCGTGGTTTTTGTATTTAGAAAATTAGGGTTCAAGTCATACACATGGAATTGAAGAGGTTCGAGGGAGAAAAGAAAAGGGGCTCCCTGAGTTAATTCGGTTCACTCTCCATCCTTAGCCTTCGACTTGCTTGGTCAGCTCGTGATCTTGCTCCTCTTGTTCAGCTCGTGATCTTGCTCCTCTTGTTTAGCTCGTGATCTTGCTCGTCTTGTTCAGCTTGTGATCTTGCTCCTCTTGTTCAGCTCGTGATCTTGCTCCTCTTGTTGGTGCTCTTCACTCCGCAGCCCGTATCTTTGTCGTCACAGCTCCGATCCGCGCGTTCTTGAGCTTGTTGGAAAGCCAACGTTCTAATCTATCTACTCCTAAAATCTTAGCCTGATTGGACAAGAACTCCGCTACTGACGAGGGAAAACCTGTGGCCGTATGAGATCCGCCACCGATCCTCCAGCTGGTCGTCCTCACTCTGCCGCCCGTATCTTCGTCGTCACAGCTCCGATCCGCGTGTTCTTGAGCTTGTTGAAAAGCCAACGTTCTAATCTATCTACTCCTGAAATCTTAGCCTGATTGGACAAGAACTCCGCTACTGACGAGGGAAAACCTGAGGCCGTATGAGATCCGCCACCGATCCTCCAGCTGGTCGTCCTCACTCTGCCGCCTGTATCTTCGTCGTTACAGCTCCGATCCGCACGTGTTTGAGCTTATTGGAAAGCCAACGTTCTAATCTATCTACTCCTAAAATCTTAGCCTGATTGGACAAGAACTCCGCTACTGACGAGGGAAAACCTGTGGCCGTATGAGATCCGCCACCGATCCTTCAGCTGGTCGTCCTCACTCCGCCGCCCGTATCTTCCTCGTCACAGCTCCGATCCGCGTGTTCTTGAGCTTGTTGGAAAGCCAACTTTCTAATCTATCTACTCTCCTAATTTCGCAACGATTGAATCACATTCCAACCCATAGGAGGGGGAAATCTGAACCCTACCTCTCTCTCTCCTTCCACACACCTCTCTCGGTTTCTTAGCTCCTACCAAACACCTCTCTCACTCCTACCTCCCACACTTGCAAATGAGCGCCGCCAGGGGGGTAACCCCAAGGCCCTTACTCCCTTCTTTGTTCCCAAGGTCGTTCTCTTCGTCGTTCACAGCCGCCAATTTGGGTGGGCACATTAATGGTCACACTAAACAACTAGTAACTAAAAAGCAATAATTCACTAGCCACCCTTGCATTTAACACAAGTGGGTGTCCCACTAACCAAGGAATATCTAAATCTAAACTTTGACTCCATGCCACATGTGTGTGCATGATCTCAATAAGTGAGCTATTAGCTAATTTTCAAAGGTGCAAAAATCTAATTTAACCTACCTAAATTGAATTCCCCTTGCTTGGGGTAATTCCTAATTTACTTAGTGATTGATGAGGATTCTTTTCCACTTCTTTTGGACCCTTTTGACTATTTTTTTAAGGGCTTTTAACGCCCCATTCTTTTTTCTTTTCTCCTCACCATCCTCCTTCTTCTTCTCCCATTTTTTTGATTTCGTGATTTCTTCATCGTGACCGAATATGGTCTACAACTCGATAGGAGGTAAATTCTTCTCGACCACTACTCATTTTAATTCTTTTCTAATTTTCTTTTGTCTTTTTTCCCTTCTCTCTTTGCTTTTCTTTTCTGGTTTATTCCCCTTTTTTTTCTTCCTTTTTGGCTAACTACATAAATTCCGCGATTGCCCATAAATGGCTCCTCTTTTAGTGAGGGGAAAGGCCACTTGGCCATTTTAATCAAAAAACCACGAGCTAGTCCATGGGATAACCCATTTTCACCACTCATTAGCCTTAATGGACCCGACGTGAGGTCCATTCATCACCGTGAGCCGTTTTTGCGGCTCACATAGTGAATCCAGAAGCAAGGATAAAACTTGGGTTGAAAGTAGTCCGCCAATGATCTCATAAGCAGGGGGCGTCTTCTGCGCTCAACCTTGGCTCCTCTTTTGAGGATCTTGCCAAATTGAAAGCACTCCGCTACTGGATTTTTATAACCTTGAGGAGCAAGAGCTTCGGAAACTTTAACCACCTTAGGAGCCTCCTCCGACCTACCGCTCATCAAAGTCTCCTCCACTTACAAAGGGGCACACAAGCATATCCAAAGTGAATCGAGACATGGAAGATTTGACTCTGCATGCAACAAAGCAACAAAGCCCCAAATGCTAGACACCGTTTTCAAACTAGACAAGGTAGACAAGCACAAACTCAAATGTAGAGAGCGATTGCAACAACAATAATTCAAGCTTGCAAGGTCTCCCTAGAATGGATATGATTGTTGTTGTCGGACAAACTGCTTGATTTTGCTCCAACACAAAGCTAGCCTCACATTTGCACTCCTACATGTATAACCGCACATAACTCGCACAACCTTCTCCACTTACCACCAGATTTGAAGCTCTTCCGCTTTGGAGTAACAAGTCCAGGTGCCCCAGCACCTCCTTACGACGCACCTGCAATTGGTCTTTATATCCTTGCGTTTACTTTGATCCTACTCAGGGACCCAAAGTCTTCTACGCCTCTTGCCACACTTTACATTGTGCTTGGAATTTGGAGTCGAGTTAAGCCTTGCACTTAGAACTGCACAAACAATAATCGGGCCGCTCCCTTTTTAGAATGCCTAGTTTTGGAGCCTAGATGTCACCGCCCTATTTTCCTAAACAACCGTAGTGGCTCTATGCATGGGTCCAACAACAGTACTCGGAAGTTGATGCTCGTCTGCAAAAGCGTCGACAGGCACTACTGCTCCAACTCCAACACCGTCAGGTTGTACCTCAACTTGTCCAATAGCCTTTGACAATGATTACAACGCCTCCTTTAGCACAACCTGGCCGCCCTACTTTGCTACCGAGAAGAAAGGCCAAAATGCATGAAAACCAATGAGGAAACTTCCTCGCTCCGGTGTAGTTGCCCTTGCTCCCTTCATTGTGGACTCCAAAAGCTTTGTCTCTTCAATGCCTCTAACTTTAGTCAAGCACTCCAAAGAAGTTCCACTGCCCACTAGGCTCTATACTCGAAATTCCAATATTTGCAAGTTCTGCCATACACTAACAGTCCAACTCCTTGCATTTTGTTGCTACACGCATGTCCACACGCCAAACCTCCTCCCCGCACTCACTCATACACTGCCAGCAGATAACAAATAATTGGTCCAGGGCTTCATGCTCCAACAACCCCTTCACGAACAACATTGTATGCACATACGTCTTTGTGCTCAAATCCTCATCCCCAAACTCTCTAGTCAGATTGTAGATTTCCATAGATAAGGTGAGAGCCACAAAATTGCATCCCAAATTAGCTACTGTTAGTTTTATTTTCACCACTTCTTCTAACCTTATCTACATATTTCATCTATTCTCTCCTAATTATGCTTGAGGTTTTGCTACAACGGATCAACACTACACCAGGGCTTCAAAAACACCCCAATTACAAGAATTTTAAAGTCTTAAGTGTCGAACATCCACTAGAAATACACTCATATCAAAGTGGCAATCTTTTTCAATTAAGAAGCAAGTGAAATCCACTTGTGAACATATATAACAAGTCAAATCAATGCCATTCTTAAATATTGGAAGTACGTTTCCATTAGGTTAGTAGAGTGCACGCACTTCTTCACTTCATCACGTGGGAGACTTAGCCCAAGAAAGATGAGTCTCCTTCAACAATACAATGACGTCATTTGGGATTAAAATCCCAAATGAGGTTTCAAAAGACACCACCATTGACCTAAAAGTCAAATGGCATTAATACTGATTGAAGGAATTGCGACATCGTAAAGTTGTATAACTTGTCAAAGGATGTGGCGTCAGGGGCCTCACCACATTGTGTAGTGTTAGCATAGATTAGTTGTTTCTAATCTACGTCCAACGTCCCACATTCATCTGGTAGATGATTTTCATCCACTTGAATTTTGACTGTGTGCATATATCAACGTCGACATTCTTAACGTGTCATCTTTGTCAAGTTAAGCTTTGTGAGTGAGTCTAGAGAGTGACTAATGCTTGTCTTTGCTTATAAATGGTGGCTTATCATTGGTAAAGTCAACCCTTTCCTATTCTACTTGCACTCGTTGATTGTTCCCTTTTGGAGTGCGAGATATTTGACTTTGTGAGTAATTCACATGTTTCCTTTTATAGGTGTGTTAAACATCTTTGTTTGTGTGTATATATTTTTTTAATTTGATGTTGATTGTGACTCCTGATCTTTAGTGTTTAACAAACTTTTTTTACACGACAAACTATTGCGCCATGAAGAATTACGATGTGATGGCTAAAATTAAAAGAGGACGATGGTGGGATTGTGGTGGATGAGAAGGTTGTGGTAGATGAAGAAGCGGTGTGAAGATGAGCGTAGCGCGGGGCTCAAGAAGCGCAAGTAGGGAGGAGTAGGCGGCGGAGCTATGTTGGCACGCTGAAAGCCACGTTGGTGGGATAGATGACCAGGCTGACTAGGAAGGCAGGGCATGCGGACATCAGGGTGGTGGTTGAAGTCTAAGGAAAATGTCTTTCTAGCGATGGCTACAATACAACTCTAGTCGAGGGAAATAGTGGGATCTTTATTGGGCCAACTGCATGTGTAAAAGAAATCTTAGGACTCCAGAGTATAATCTAATGAAACACCTATTTCCATCTACAAGTTTTTCAAACAAAACAGATGCCAGTTTTTTTTAATTTTGTAATTCCAATATAATTCTAATGTCTTCATTGCTTAACTCTTAAAGGACCAAGTGACAAAGATGAGCTTTTCAAATGTTTGGGCAAGCTCCTATGGTGTCAATTTCTAACATTCCTCTTTAAAAGTTTTATTGTAGATGGGCATTTTTCAAAACCTCACTGAGAGAACAATTTTTTCTAAATCTGGCATTCAAGGAAAATATTATAGGATTTTGAATTTCAAATGAAAAGAGCGGGCATGTTGGTCACCTCCAAAAAAGTTTGCTAGAATACTCTATTGAATGTGAGATTTCAATACTAGCAAGTACTATTATTTCCTTTTATATTTTAAAAAAAATCTTGACTTTAGTAAAAAATAGCATGTCAATCCAAGTCAAACATTTTCATACATTGTCGGGCAATGTACAAAACAACTTCTCCACTTAACATAAAACTTAGAGATCTTATTTTTTTTACTTTTTATTTTTTCCAAAACATTATGTAGAGTAAACCTTCTAATTGACCATTTGGATTATCTAATACATATTAAGTTCACAATAACATTAAAACATGAATTGGCAATTTTTGGAACTTCCACTTCATCTGCAGTTGTTTTAAATATGCTACACTTATTATAGACTCCCATATCAATGCAATATTTGAAGCAGACTCAATTCCATACAAAGAACCTACTATTCCACCTGAGCTAAAAAGCCCCAGATTGAACCATCTACATTACTAATAATATGTGTCCACCACCAAAACCAAACCCTTGGCACCCTAGAACAACTTGCCGAACTCACCTCCATAGCAAATATTCTAAACATACACCGCCTATACACAAAGATGGCCCTACCGACAACCATACAAACCCCCGTAAACCGAAGCAAAAAATGGTCAAAATTAAACTACACCAATAGTACATTAGATTACCTTGTAATACCTCCACCCCTTCCAAAATACCAAGCTCTAATCTCACCAAAATTTGACCCGGCATATAGTTACTATACCGATGGCTCCTTCAATTTGCTGTCGTATTGTAAATAACTACTCTATGTAAAAAGATATTATAGATACAAATAGTGTGGTCGTAGAGTGACCTACAGTTTAATTCAATGTGGGAACAATTGGAGCTTGTTAGCCTAGCTTGGATGTACTGCATCTGTTACTCTAGCTGAGGGGTAGGTAGGTGGCCAGTTGGCTGCTTATTTTCCTGCTCTCACTAGCAAGTGCCAAGCCGCAGCCGCCTGAGCAGCTCAACGAGTTCAATGAGACTCAAACTTGGAATCGGTCGGCGGATAACAAACGGGCTCTAACAGCCAACCAAGTCTGCAACTTGGCGATTATCATCGAGCCCACAATAGTTTTATACTGCTACAGATAAGTCGTTTATTTCTTAATATGGCTTTACTGTGGACCTTCTTTTAGATGGAAAAGCATCTATGGCTACTTAAATTTGCTTAACCGTTTACTATTAAGAAAATGTCATTGAGTTATTGTTAGGGAAAACATATAATGGGTAGATGGTTGCCGTGCCTTATGTATTATTTCAGGTCATTATTAGTTTGGATTGTATCTTCTTAGTTTCTATAGGTTGATAGTATGGCTTCACAAGACCCTGATGATTGGGAGTTCTCTTTAGCTCACTCATCGGATGATCCAATTCAACTTTCTCAACCATCAGCATGAAGGCGACGTGTGCGAGAGGAAGCAGGGCCTTCTGAGCGTCGTGTTCAACCACGTACCGCTTTTGATCCTCGATAAGCTCATTTGTCAAGTTTAAGAAATTTACAACCGGAGGCAAGAATTTTAATAATCGTCTTGAAGGCTGAAGCTATGCTTATCGAAGGTCATCAAGTGGTGTTTGAAGGGTGTTTTCAAAATACTAACGAAAGTCAAATGGTGACCCGCTTGTTCAATGACTTTGGTCATCGCCTTTGGCTTCAAGGCCTGATCAGACACTTCGGTAGTGAAAGGCGAGCAAGTTACATTGCTGCTATTCTTTGTGAGATTCTTGATTTTTTACATATTTAATCCATCTAGAGGCTGAAGTTGAGACCATTTGTTGTTATTTTTCTTCATATATTTGTAGCTAGTTGTTGTTGAAGAAACCCGGTCCTTAGATTGATGAACAGGTAGTTAGTGTTTAAAAATGCAAAAAATAGAAGGAATAGAGGGATGATAAGAGTTGATAAGGGGGAGAATTTGAGCAACCAATGGGTTTTAAGATGCCCATGTGGCCTTTGAATGGGCTGAGGTTAGTTATGATTGGCTCCTTCCGCCTTTTCGGGGGCTCGGTTCTCCCTTACCAAAGAGGGGCTGGACTGTGGGGGCTCTCTCTGATTCTTTTTGTTTTAGATTTTTTTGATCTTCGAGTATGTTGTAGCCCTTGTTGTTAGCTCTGTATAAAGCTATTATTTGATCTTAGAACTAAAAGTATGAATGAACGGTGCCTTGTCGAACACAAAGGGATCTGTTGCCCCATGTTTTCATGAGCAGTAGGTTTGAAACCTTGTAGCAAGTTGTACAAAATATATCCAAATGAAATCTTTGGTGAGTGTTTGTACACTGTAAATAGCTTTTCAGTGAACTATCTTATGCTCTATTTCAAGCTTTTGTGAAGTCATAGCTCTAGTTTGAAAGAAGAGGGGTCAACTGACTTGAGTTTTTGTAAGAAGTAACTTTGATTGCACATAGCGGCTGGCCAGATGAGTTTTTGAAGGTGAAATTTGATATATATGTGGTGTGTTTTAGTGGCTTTTAAAATAGCCATAACACGTCTTATTCCGAGTTTGTATGAAACCGTAATGGTATTTTGAATTAAAAGGTTAATCAAGAGTTTAAATGAGAGTTTGAGTTCGGTTATACTTAATGAGAGGTTAGAGAAATGATTTCAAAGGGAGTAAGCCTGTAAGGGTATATAGAAGAAGGGCATGAAGTGGTTAGGGTATGTAAGGGTAAGGGTATGTGGGATTGAGGTTAATTAGGGAATTAATTATCTTAATCAACGTTAATTGTGTTAAGTAAGATTAACTAGTCTAATTGTAATTAATAAGCTTAACTAAGATTAAGTGGATTAATTAAGGTTAATCATATTAGTTAAATATAATCATCTTAACTATTAATTAATTATTATTAAGTGAAATTAGTTAATTTAATCAAAGTTTAATTAAGTCTTGATTTAGATTAAAGATAATTAATGTTTTGAGTTAAGTTTTTGAGAGATAAGTTCTACAAGACATCTGCATCATGTTTTATTATATGTACATTGAGTTTTATTATACAAGTTGAAGATTGGAGGCCTTTCTCATATGGTGAATGAGGACTTATAAGTTTATATGGACTTGGACACATAATCATATGTTCCATATTCTCCCTTTCCCTCTCTAAACTAAGTGCAGCCAAGAACCCTGGGTTTTCCTGAAGCAAAGACTCCCTATACGACAACGGAATTGCGGATGCCCTATCCCGACTACCCAACGGAGAGCCGGCTACCGGCATTGAAGATCGGACCGGCGACGCCGGGTTGTTTTATGTCTAGTCCGAGTGGCTGACCGACGTGGTGTCGTACCTCCGCACTGGAGTCTTATGCCCGAAGTTGACAAGAGACGAGCAACGGAAGCTGACCCTGAAGTCGTTGCCATTCACCGTCATTAGTGGCATTCTTCACAAACGTGGCCAATACTTAGTCCTCCGGTGAGTACTGGACCCGGGGCAATCGGACCTGATCATGAAGGAGTTACACAACGGCAGTAGCGGCGGACATTTTTCCCAGGAGATCACGGCCCGGAAGATTTTGGACGTCGGTTACTGGTGGCCAAACTTTCACAAAGACGTTTTGGAATATTGCCGGGCATGCGATAAATGCAAGCGGGTCGGAGGGATGGCGAACACGAGAGTGGCTCAATTGGTGACGAGTATGCCAACGGAGCCATTTATGAAGTGGGGGCTGGATTTTATTGGCCCCATCAAGCCAATGGCATCCCGGTCAGGCTGCCAGTATATCCTAGTAGCCATCGACTACGCCACAAAGTGGGTGGAAGCCCGGGCACTGAAGACCAACTCGGCAGCAGTTACTGCCCGATTTCTCTATGAGCAAATCCTTACTCGCTACGGGTGTCCGTTGACTCTAGTCAGTGACCAGAGAACCCATTTCATCAACGAGGCAATCCAATACCTCGTGGATCATTTCTTGCTCCAACATCGAACATCCACTACATATTATCCCCAGGATAATGGCCAGGCAAAAAGCACAAACAAGGTGACTGGCCAGCTTTTGACCAAACTCGTGAATGGCCAGCAGACTCATTGGGATGAGCACCTCCCGACAGTGTTATTTTTATACCGAACGGCGTATAAAGTGTCTATCGGGCATACTCCGTTTCAGCTAGTGTACGGGTTGCATCCCCTCATGCCAACGGAGTACATAGTGCCAACCAAGACGGTGACGGGCCAGCCGAACTACAACCCTATTAGGGTCTTGATAGCCCGGGTAGCATACTTGGAACATATGGATAGTTACCGATCTTCAGTCCTGGACCGGGTTGGAGTGAAGCAATGGGACCAGGCATTATGGAGTCAGCAACACTACAAGCAAAAGGATTTCCAGTTGGGCGATCACGTGCTCTGGTATCCTAAGGGCCACAAGGATCACGCCGGAAAATTTAAGAGCCGGTGGTTTGGGCTCTACCGGATACAATACCAATTATCCAACAATACGGCCCTCTTGGTCACGGTGGACAACTTCGAGCCAAATCCCATCCTCGTCAACATCAACAAATTGAAGCCTTACCGGTTCTATGAGAAGGACTAGCTGGTCATCGTCAGTCCGGATGAGTCAATCTGGAGACTGGTTGAGCAACAGAAGGGGGATAGTGGAGCGGCCAGCCCGGACTATACAATGGAGACCGGGAACAAGACATCCAAGATGGCCACACCTTGGAACCCGAAAACCACATGACAATTGGCGAGGTGAGTAACAACTTGGGAGAGGAACGGGAGATTAAAGAACCAAGTTGGGGTTTTTCTTTGAGTTGCAGCGTTGTGGAAGTAGTTTGGGAGCCGGAACCGAGAACCAGCCGGAGTTGGCTGGAGGCCCAAGCTATAGACCCTGGGGAGAAATCGAACCCCGGTAAGGAGCAGGACCAAGGAGCAGAAGCTGTAGAACCCAGTCCAGGGTCCAGTCCGGGAACAGGTCAAGACCGGAAACCTGGCCAAGAGGGTCAAATGCAGCAGCGGCCAATGACCAGCCTCGAACCCGAACACGAATAGGAGCCCCGGAACAATCCGAGCACAACCCGGCCTAATCACAGAGTGCCAGGGTTAGTTCCAGAGATCTTAAAGGACCAGGAACAAAGAGAGAAAGTGGAAAAAATGGAAATTAGAGTCGAAAGTAGGCTGGCGGGAAAGGAGCAGCAGGATAGCCAGCCAAAGAAAAAAGAAAAGAAAAAAATAGCGGAAGAAAAGAAAGAAAAAAAAATCAAAGGAAAACGTTGCAGAAAAGGTAGTTGAAAAAGCAAAAGCTGTAAAAAAATAAGAAGAAAAAGAAAAGGAGGCAGAAAATGAAAAAGAAAAGGTTAAAGCAGTAGAAAGAGGAATAGCTGCAGAAAAAGCAGCAGAAAAAGAAAAAGCTACAGAAAAATAAAAATGCAGAGAAAGAAAAGAAACAGAAAGGAAGAACGAAGGATGAAAAAATCCGTTTTTCATCCATCCATGATGGATATCATCCAACTTCGACAAAACCCCAAGTCTCACTCCAGAGAGAACGTCCACTCTCTTTTAGTGGTGTTTTTTGGGAAGGAGGAGAGCGTTGCAATGGGGACGCTGGCTATGGCGGAAAGGCGCTAAATTTAGGAGTTCTAGGATTTTGTAGGTTGGATTGTGGAGAAAGGATTGTTGGAGTAGAGGTTAAAAGGAGAGAGTTGGAGGCACGCGAAGGTAGAAGTAGGGAAAGCCATGGCTATGGCCAGGGTTTCATGCATGGCCATGGCTATGGCCAGAGGGAAGGAAGTCACGAGGTGAGCGAGGAGCTGGCCCGGTCGAACGACGGGAGTTGCAACCTGAACCACCAACGGCAGTCAGAGCACCGCGGACCTACAGCAAGGACGGGGAGGAACAACAACAGTGACGTGAAAGAGGCACGCCAAGCACCGTTATCGCTGGAAAAGCAGGAGCTGGTAACGAAGACGCTGCAACCAAGAGGGAGACACCAACAGTGTAGAGACGCCGATAGTGTAGAGGAGGGTGAGCAACGAACGTCAGTAAAACCGAGCAGGAGGAGCGGCGGCGACGAGGAGCCCTAGGAGGCGAGGCAGGCGAGGCCAACCCTCGACCCATACCTTGGAGTTTTGAGGGAGGTGCACAGGAACCCGAGTTCGGCGCAGGTGGCTCCTTCCCTATGGTGAGACCAGGCGCAAATCTAACTTGGCGACCTGTTCTCATTTCCTGCCTTCTAGGTTCTACTAGTTGTCTCCTTACCTCCGCACTAATGTCAGGGCAGGTGGTACTTACCCCCTTCTCGGCTTTGGCTAAGGGATCTCCTATAGGGCTCTGCTTAGCTTTGGGATAGCTCTCGTCCGAGGTGGTCCGGGGTGGATCCGGGCCAGTCTCTAGATGTTCTTCTTGTACTGTTGGCTCGGCTTCCAAAGGTTCGGGATCGGAGGTCCCGTGATCGGTATCTGATCTAGATGTACTACTACTACTACCAGCCGGCCTGGCTAAAGGTCGGGACACTCTACTCCTACGCTTGTGACGATTGGTTCGGGTGGAACTGCGAGTACTAATCTTCTGCACTACCTCTTCCTTAACGCCTGGTGGTTCCACCTCCTCTCGTCATTTCGGAGGGTTCTCCACCCTTTGGGTATTGCCGTAGTTCAGGGCCGTCTGGCTCCTCGGAGGGGTCTCCACCTGCTTGTATGTTACCTTTGGTACTAGCAGTTGTGGGCAGTGGGGTGCGTCGTGACCGTACTGTTGGCAGTTCTGGCAAGGTAGCTCCAACGGTGGCCTTTGTCCTCCTCTCTTCGGCTGGTCACAAACATTGGCAAAATGATATGGAGAACCACAATTGTAACACGCCGGCGTACCTGCAGGAACGAAATATGGGGGATACAACGTTGGGGTCGGGGCGAATAGCGCTGCACCTTGGTAGGCGGTAGGTAGATATGTTGGTGGCTGGAAGGTCTGCTTGTACCCGAGTTGTTGCAAGGGCGGGTCAGGGTTGTCTACATAGACGGATAGGGGGCCAAAGACAGCGGATGGACGGACAGTAGGACGGACGGACAGGACGGACAACACTTTTTGGCGGACAGTTGCATGTAAAAAAAAATTATAAAACCTAAATCAAATTTTCAACTTACCCCCTAGTAAAACACGTGTGCCGACACGTCAGACCGCTTTCCACGTCACATCATAGGGTCGGGCGCGCACCTAGAAGGGCCGCGCGCGTACCTAGAAGGGCCGCACGCGTACCTAGCAGGGCCGCGCGCGTATGCGAAAAAAAATAAAAAAATTTGTACGCGCCCAGCCCTTGTAAGCATGTGCCTGAATTTTGGATTGGGCACGTACGTACAAGGGCTGGGCGCGTACAAATAAGGGCTGGGCGCGTACCATCAAGGGTTGGGCGCGTACGAACAAGGGCCGCACGCGTACCAAACAGGGCCGCGCACGTACGCGAAAAAAAAAAATTTTTTTTTTTTTTTTTTTTTTTTTTTTGCACGCGCCCAGCCCTTGAAAGCATGCGCCTGACCTTTTGGATGGGGAGCGTATGAACAAGGACCGCACGCGTACCAAACAGGGCCGCGCACGTACACGGAAAAACCAAAAATTTATTTATTTAATTTTTTTTTTGTACGCGCCGAGCCTTTGAAAGAATGCGCCCGATCTTTTGGATGGGGCGCGTACGTACAAGGGCCGCGCGCATACCAAATAGGGCCGCACGCGTATGCGGAAAAAAAAAAAAAAAAAAAAAAATTTTTTTTTTTTGCACGCGCCCAACCCTTGTAAGCATGCGCCCGACCTTTTGGATGGGGCGCGTACGTACAAGGGTTGGGCGCGTACAAACAAGGCCTGCGCGTGTACGAAACAGGGCCGTGTGCGTATGCCAAAATTTTTTTTTTTAAAAAATAAAATTTTACGCGCACGGCCTTTTTAGGCACGCACGGCGCCACGCTTTGGCCCCGTGGTGTATGCGCCCGGCCCTGTAAGGTACGCACCCGACCCCTTTAGGGACACACCGGACCCCTTTAGGAATGCGCCCGTCCCCTTTAGGAACGCACCCGTCCCCTTAAGGTACGCGTCCGACTCCTTCTGACTCCTTCTGGCATGAGTGGAAGCTCTTTAAGTAGGCGCCCGACCCTTTTCAGTATGCAACCCGACCCCTTTAGGTACACGCTGGAGCCTTTAGATACACGTCCAACCCCTTTTTGGTACGCGCTTGATCCTTTCAAGTACGCGCACGACCCAATGGGTACGCGCCCAACCATTTTTAATACGCACCCGACCCTTTTTAATACGCGCCCGACCCTCACTTAGCGAACGCACGCGCGCGCAATTGAATGAGTACGGGCTTGAGATTATGGGGCAAACAATCGAAGGAGGATCACACATTAAAAGGTAAGGACATTCAAATACTTGAAGTTCTTAAACAAATTATTTACATTATGCTTACTATGCTTAAATTAGAAATTGTGATTGAGATATATTATTAGATGTATCAATGAAACCTTAGCAAGTTGTATAAGGTATGAAGATGCATATACGACATTTATATTTACATTTGAATGCATCAACTTCTTTCTTAGTATCATTACAATTAATTTTGTGTCAATTGCTTAAAATAAAAAGCAAGAACACATTCACATTCTATGGTTAAAAAGAAATTAGAGTCTATAATGACATTTACAATATTTGATTCAATTATTACATGAACAATTGTTGCAATCCTTGATAATTAAAAAGGCCATAGCTCATGGCCAAATATAAATGATTTTGTGTACATGATTGCCAAAAGTAAATAAAAAGATACACACACCTTGACAATCTTTGAAATCAATAATAGTTAATGACGACACTTTTAATCAAAGAAAGACAATAGATGACATTGGTGAAAAGGAATCAACATTATATATACAAGGGGTGGACAAAAGCTTAGGAAAGGTGGGCACAAGGAGGAATGAGGCTTATACATGGTCCACATCTTCATTATGCCACTAGCAATAATTCAATGAGATAAAGGAATTTTAAAAACACAAAATAGTAGGGGACGAGTTCTATTTGTGTTGCCCAGCCCTGGTAAATAAGCGCGCGTACCTATTGGGCCGGCGCGCGTACCTACCAGGGCCGCGCGCGTACGCCAAAAAAAATAAAAAATAAAAAATATTCTTTTATTTTTGGCGTACGTGCGCGTACCTATTGGGGCTGCGCACGTACCTACTGGGGCCGCGCGCGTACGCCCAATAAATTTTTTTTTTTAAATTAATTTTTTTTTTGCGTACGCACCCAGCCCTTGTACGTACGCGCCCAATTTAGAAGGTCAAGCACATGTTTACAAGAACTGAGCTCGTCCCTAGAACAAAGAAAATCGTACGCGCCCATTCCTTGAACGTACGCGCCCGATTTAAAAGGTTAGGCGCATGCTTACAAGGGTTCGGCCCATACTTCAAGGGGTTGGACGCGTATCTAGAGAGGTTCCGCGGGTACCTAAGGAGGTAGGGCGCATACTCCAAAAGGTTGGATGCGAACTAAAAAGGGTTGGGCGCGTACTTAAAAGGGCCGCGCGCGTATGGCCAAAAATTTTATTTTATTTATTTATTTATTTTTGGCGTATGCGCCCAGCCCTAGTATGTACACGCGGGTACCTATTGGCGCCACGCGCGTACCTATTGGGGCCGCGCGCATAC
>OZ020522.1:4021166-4093872 GCA_963971425.1 Bryoerythrophyllum caledonicum
CGTACGTGCGCAGCCTTGTCAAGTACGCGCGCGGCCCTCTTAGGTACGTGCCCAACCCTTGTTCGTACGCGCACGACCTCCTTTTCGACGTGTCAGCCACGTATTTGCTTTCGTGGCACTGGGTAAATTGATTTACCTCTAGCCATGGTCAAACTAGCGTTGACCCTTATCGGACGGACAACAACCTCTATCGGACAGACAGCGAGACGGACGGACACTACCGGACGGACGGACGGCCGATCAACCCTGGGGTGGGTTGGTGGCTCGATAGGTTGGGACGACGCCTCGTCCTCGCCCGTACGAGGGAAGTACTTGGTAGACCGGGGCTTCCTCCTCCAATACCTCCTCCTCTTCTTTGGTCCAAAAGCTCGTCGTTCCGTCGGTATTGATAAGGTGCACCCTCCTTGGTCCGAATTTTGGGCACTCCCGGTTGGCATGTCCGGCCTCTCCGCACTTGGTACACCACACATTGGTTCTTACCATGGGTATAGAGCTTCGTGGTACTGGGTTGGCCGCTAAATTGACCTTGATTGCCTCCATGGTGTCTCGAAGGCTCTTCAATACTTCCTTCGATTCTTGGGCTTCCACTTTGACCTCCTTCACTCGCCGCGCGGTCCTTTCGTCCGCTCGAGACATCTCCTTGTGATGAATCGTTTTTGTGGGGATATCACTCGAGGATTCTTTGCTTGAGGATAAGCTGGAGGAGCTATCCTCCGAACTGGAAGAGTCGCGCTTCGACTTCTTCTTCTTCTTCTTTTTGTCGGTGATTGCGTACTTGTCACGGGTCTTCCTCATCAAGTGAAGGGAGTCCTCATAATCTTGGGCCGCTTCTATGGCTTCTGCAAGGGTTGTTGGTTTGGCCATCCTTACCGCAAACCCCATGGCCGCGGGGAGGCCTCCAACAAACCACTCCTTTTGCAATCTCGGCTTCCCTCCGTGGCACACTTCTTGATGAGGCTCTTTACTCTCTGGCTGTACCTACGAACCAATTCTTTATCCTTCATGGTGATCTTGTTCAGCCGACTTAGAGCATGTGATTCTCCTCCCGATTCGCGGAAAGCTTGGATGAAGTGGTCCTTGAGCTCCTCCCAATCCGCCTTCACCTCGTCTGACAACCCATGGTATCAATTGAGAGCTTCGCTCTCACCAATCCCGGAAAGACCCGAAGTCGCAAAGGGTCATCCTCCAGGTTGGCCATGGCAATCGTCTCGAACTTCCCGAACCATTCATCGACGTCTGCCTCTCTATTACCTTTGAACGAGCTATATCTCACGCGGGTCGCGGGTCGAGCCATGGTGACAGGTGCTTCGTCTTCTTGGACCTTCTGGTCTTTGAATTCAAAGGTTGTCGTCTGTCCTAGTTGGTTTACTTAAAAGTTTTCTAGGAAGGGCTCAAACGACAGAGTTAGAGGTGGCGTGTCACTCCCTACATAAGTGTGTACTTCCAGGATGTCTACTGGGGGACTTACGACCCTTATTCCTCTGCTCGGCCTACTGGTTGGGGTGTTCCTACGGCTAGGATCGGCACGGAAGGGCTGGCTTCCTCGTCTCGTACCTCTATTCCTATGTTGGGATCGACGTACTCCTATTTCGCTAGGTTCTTCTTGACTCATGAAGGTTCATGGTACTGCCTAGGCACTCCCTACGTCTATCTTTTGATCTAGGATTACTGGTGACAACTACTAGCTATACTAATGGACTAGCTGTCTTGCTTAGAGAGTGCTCGAATCTCTGCTTGGATCTGTGTGCGGACACGGCTTGGGCATGGTACGGGTGCGTATTGAACGCGGCACGAACAGAGCGCGGGTACATCTACTTTCGCAAGATCTGGATAGACTTTAGTGACTTGGGGTCGGACAGGCACACCAGATGTTATACCTTCCACCGGTGTTTCCATTCCACGAATGGAGTTCCTGGCCTCCGTTGTCCGCCGGTTCTGAGTTAGGTACTTGAGACGCTCCCCTTGAAGACACGGCCACCCGGGCAGTTGTGGAGCAAACTTGGAAGCTATCGCGATGGACGGTTGAGGCTCCTTCACTATCTCCCTCGATCTCTCTCTTCGCCTCGTAACTGCTAAGTATCCAAGGATCACAAAGTTAGTTTCAAAAAGAATATACAAGAGGACATGCTATTAGTCTTTGAATTCAGCGAAGTGACTCCCCGGCAGTGGCGCCACTTTGTATCGTAGTACGCGTTGGCAAGTATTCACATCTTAACACAAACATACCCTTAAGATAATCGTTCCCACAGAGAGTCACCGAGAACTACAATGACTAACAACAAACCATGATCTGTACAATGTCAACTATACAATATATACATCAAAAGAAAGAAGAGAAAGGTTTAGATCACAAGGGGGAGCGTTAATTACACCAACCGCCCCACCCAAATTCTTTACATGGCCCGGATCGTACATGGCCCGGATCCTACATGGCCCGGATCCTACAAAGTCCAGATCCTACATGGCCCGGATCCCACATGGACTTTACAACTATGTACATTATAAACATCCGGGATACTTGCGTATCCGGAGAGTATTTTACCACCATGAACGACGGTTCACGGACTCAAACAAGTTTCAGTAAACGTCAATTTTTCCTCACAGTTTCTCCAATCACTCCTACTCACTAACTTGGGATGGTTGTGGTGTCACTGGATTCCCCCTCCGTAAGACGGGATAAGGCTTGGGCCTTAAGGAATAACACTACTCTGGTGGCAAGTATGCGGTTTACCTACCATTCGAGCTGTGAGACCTTTCTTTACCTTAGAATTAGCTAAAGGAGTAGTACGTCGTGGGCTTGCCTAGCTAATTGCCCCGGAAATATCCTATTCCTACTCCTTTTCTTCAGGGAACAAAGTCCTCTTCCTATTACTCCCATGGTCACCGCGCAAACAGGGTTAATTGGATCTCCTTTCTTCTCTCAAGATAATCCGAGCTGTTAGAGTCGGTCTGGGCTTATTGCCCTTGGGTCACGCCAGTCTACTCCATCCTCAACACGAAGGGTTGATGGTGTGTGATGCTCCTGTAGATCAACCTATCTGACCAAAGGTTGATGCATCCGGAATCCAGAGTACATCTTCACAATCGATGACATCCTGCCGCTGACCGGTCACACAAGACATATCAAGACTCCTTCTGCATCCGTCACTCCCCCCTCATCCTCCTCTAACCACTTATAATCTCACATGTTATTCCCATCCACTCAGACTAACTCTACATGATGAAATAAGGAAACAATGACTCGACCGTTAGTATGGACTTCAGGAGTGGACTACTTGAGATGGTACTCACAGTCATATAAAATCCGAGCTCTCAAACCGTCAAAGGTTCTCGGAGAGCGTAGGTTTAGAATTAAACTAAAAGCAAGTACACACATCATGCAATGAAGAGAGAGGCCACGAGACTCCTCTCTTATACTGCGAAGGACTCACACAAGAGTCCAAACTCAAACGATACCTTCTAACTAAAAACGGTGACATTAACTACTCTTGGCGGAGGTGCTGCCACTCCACACGACGTGCACCATCAGAGGTAACTTATTACACCAAACCCAAGGCAAAACCAAGTCAAAACCAAAGTCAACCGGGGGCAAATCCCGGACTGAACAGTGACCTACGAACGAAGATCCTAGCCTACTTTCGGGCCAGCTCCTCGAGTCTCTTCCGCTCCTCCCTCCTCTTGCGGTTCTTGGAACTCCGGCTTGAAGTCGGGGTGGGCGCGGCTGCTCCAAATGCCACCAATGGCGCAAACACATTGGTGGAAGGCGTGGGTGGGACAGTCGTTGCCCTCAACAAAGTGTCCCTTGAAGGCAAGGAGGAATCCGGGCCATCCGGGGTGAGTGACACCGTAGTCATGCCCGGATGTGGCCCGGATCGTGTCGGAGGGGCCGATACTTGACTCGGGGTGCCCATGAAGATATCTTGGCCAGATATCTGTCCTGGAATGTACAAGTAAGAGGAACTCTCACTTGCGGTCTTCCCAATGTGAAGCCCGCTCTGCAAAGGGGCCACAATCGGTGTAGTGCGCGGGGGATCACCGAGTGGCAGCTGGCGAGGATGCACGGGGAGTGGGGCTCCATCGCAACACCCGAGCGTTCCTTCCAACCGCTCTGCATTGGTGTGGTGACCTCCGAAGGGAATGGTCCTACCGGGGCCCTCGAACTCGCGAGTTGAGGGGGCAGATCCGGGCTACCAAGGTCCACCACTTCCTTCTCTTTCCGTGAGCCGTGGTCACCGAGGCGACGCTCCTCCGGGTTGGTCTCTGAACCCGAGTCCCCATCCTTGTCAGAACTGTCAGAGTCTTCCACAAACTTGGGTAGAATGTGAGTGAGATTGCTCACCAATAACCTCATGTTGGCATAAGCCGCCTCGACCTTCACGGTTTGCTCCATCACGAAGGCAATCACCTGCTTGCTGGAAATGTGGTCATCCCTCTCCAATCGAGCATCGAACATCTTGGCCTTCAGTACCACATCTGCGGGAAAATGTAATGCTTCGTCTACCTGCTGTAATGCTGCCGCGGAGGCATTGGCTTGGAGAAGAGCCGCCTTGCAATCACTCTGCCTCCAACGCTCGACTCCTTACCTTTGTCACCTCGAGCGTGAGTCGGTTGACCTTCTGCTCCATGAGGCGAAGATCGCCAACTCCTCCGACCTTCTCCTTGATCGCATCAATCAACCCTTGACGCGGAGGGTTATCCACCAAGCTGCTTGCTTGACTCAAAGTCCGGTCCGCGTCCTCTATATACACGCGAATGGCCTCTAGTAGCTCCGAGGCAAGATAAGACTTGCCTCCAAGTTGTGCCGGTCCGGTGGCTGCGCGGGTGCGGGTAGAGGAGACTTCTCTCTGTCTGTGGCGCTTGGGAGGTGGTACAACTTCCTCTCCTGACTGTGACGAGATGCTCCCTCCTTCAGACCTCGATTTGGGTTCTGACTCTGTCCGTTCAAACTTCTTCATCATTAGTTGCGTTCCATACGCCATGTTCTCCTCTGGAGTAGTCTCCTTGAAATGGTGATATAGGTGGATCAGAATTGGGCAGAGGGGTGCACGCTTGACATTGTGAATGCTCCTGGTCAACTGAATCACCACATCCTTCACAATGATGGTCCAATTCACCAACCTCTCGCCAAGGTAGGAGCCATACACGGTGTTAGCAAGGGTAACCGTCACTCGGGTAGGTTTCTCGGGGTGTAAGATCGATACGAGGAATTCGAAGACCCGTTTGGCGCGGGGGTCCGCGCAATCTTGTACCGCATAACCGTTCTTGGCATCCTTGTTACCAAACCTCCTCTTGGCATACTCCTCCTTCTTCGTACTTGTCCATCCCGCCCCTTGTCGCGGAAATCCATACACCTCTTGCCACCTCCCCATGGTCCACCGATCCGGACAAGCCCGGATGCTATCTCCATCGGGTTCCGGCAAGGGGTCTTGCCGCATCTCCTGTACGGTGAATCCCACCCAAAAATTCCAACAGAATTCCATGAGGAAGAGACAACCCATGCGAAGGAGATCCTCTCTAAGCTCGGTGAGCTCCACAGAATCCTTGGGAATGACTGGGCAAATATCCTTCTTCCTTAACGGTACCAGATTGGAGGTCATTTGATTGAGGTGGTAGGACTTATTCTCTTGGACCTCCAGTTGATGCTTTCCTTCACGCTGGCCTGGTTACGAGCTGAGGTCCTCTTCTTATGAGCTGGGGTCCTCCTCGAACAAGCTGGCCCGGAAGTGACTCGTGATACTCCTCGAACAAGCTGGCCCGGAAGGGCTGGGGTCCTCCTTGAACAAGCTGGTCTGGAAGGCTGCGGTCCTTCTCGAACAAGCTAGCCCGGAAGTGACTTGTGACATTCCTCGTATAGGCTGAGGACTCCTTCACCTTGCTGCGGGCGCCCTCTTCACCTATTGCAGTTTTTGGGAGTTACGTATCTTGGTTTACAAGCTGACGGCGTCCCGTATAGATGCTCTTCGTTCTGCTCAGCTATTGATGACCTTCGTTTTACTCTTCGTGTACTCTGGCCTTGTCATACAAGCTCCTCGGTTGGTGCAGGCTGGCCCGGATGCTCCTCGTCTTGGTCTTCGTGTAAGCTGACTCTCGTCCTTCACCTGCAAGCCCGGAAGCTCCTCGGCAGGTTGGCTGTAGCTCCTCGTCGTGCTCTTCGTGTGCTCTCGCAAGCTGCGATGCCCTATTGGCTCTGATGATCTTCCTCGTTCGTGGCTGTGATGATCTTCCTCGTTGAGGCCGTCTTTATGCTCGGGGCTCCGCGTCTTGGAGACCTTCCCGGTTCCTTCCAGTCCCGCTTCTTCCCACCTTCCGGGCCAGATTCGGGTGGTGTCCATCTTCCGGGCCAGATTCGGTCTCCTTCCTTCTTCCGGGCCAGATTCCGTCTCCTTCCCTCTTCGGGGCCAGATTCACGCTCGTGCGGGTTGGCCTGGATGATGGCATTGCTTGCCTCTTGGTCTTCATGCGGATTTGGGGCCCGAGGAACTGTTTTTTAGGCTAGAGTCTAAGTCATAGCTCTAGGTCCCTTCTTGCTACAGCCTACTATTGGGCTTTCATAAAAGCCACGTATTCCTCCTATCCTATTTTTACTTAAAGATTAATCCCGAGTGGGGATAACCTTCTAGTCTAGCTATCTTGCCTAATTTTAATATCTATATCTAATAATCTACCTAACTAAAAAAAACGAAAAATTTGTGGTACGACAGGCGCACCCCCAGAAGTGGTCACCCCAGCCAGCGGACCAGCAGCTTCTCACCCAGGAGGCCAGATTCTCCTTACTCCGACCGATGGCAGCCCCCCGGAGAGCGAGGCCAGAGGATTCCAGATGATACATCACTAGAGGGTGACTAGGCAGATTCCAGCCCGAGCCATGCAGTTGTCTTCACCAGAGCCAGCCACACCTGCAGCACAAGGACGCCTGGATGGTGTCGCGACTCCGGGAACGGCAGAGGACTCCACTCCAACCCGGTTGCCGTTCTCCAAGAAGTATACTCGAGGACCACGGAGGCTGGCTGCAGAAGAGCCGACCTAGGAGTGGACTTTTTCATCTTGGGTTCAATGGGAGCCCTGGAGAGAGACATGGGATGACAAGTGGGCGGGAGACGTCGGGTTGGGAGTCTTCTACGAGTACGCTTGGCAAGAGCCGCGCCAAGACTTAGTCCAGGAGTTCATCGAAGGTATACTCCCACCAGAGTCCAAGGCTGGAGGGGCTCTGGTTCCTATTCGGGCCAAGGTCAGAAGGTTGGAGTTGGTTCTGACGTCAGAGGTGATTCAGGAGGTCTTTGGGTTGACCGGAACCCGGCGCTCAAGGCCTACAAGGAGGACGAGGAGCACAAGTCGAGCATTGCCCGGAGGTTTTCCTTGATCGATGAGGATTTCCAGATGGATGGAATTCGAGTGTCTGGGTTCAGGGACCACTACCAGCCCAGGATCAAGGCGCTTCTGGAGGTGTTGTGCCTGAAGAAGACGACAACTCACGCCAGCCTCAACTTGCTTCATTACATATACAAAGCGGTTCGAGCCAAGCACGAGGCGGTGGACTGGACGCCTTTGGTGCTCAACAGCCTCAGACAAGTTTTGGGCCAGGCACGCAAGGGTATGAAGGAGGTTCCGAGCGTGCAGCTGATGGGGGCCTTCTTCAGAGATGGTTTCCTACCAATGGCGAGCCATCAATCACGGAAGCTGGCCCTTCCCGGGCAACCTTGGAATCAAGCAATAATCAGGAGATGGCGGAGGATGGGAGTCAAGATACCCACACGGAAACTTCAGCTCCCACAGAGAGGCTGATCACGGGCACTTCCAGGAGTCACGGCGACTCCAAGGGTCGGAGTGCAACGGAGGTTGAGACACGACTTGGAACAGCGGGCTCCACACCAATCCCCTCAGTTACGCGAGAGCGTCCTCGACTCGACCAGGACCTGGAGGTCATTCAAGAGCACCCAGCCACTCGACATGCCCGGGTTGGACCATCACGAGATTTCGATCAGTCACCAGGCCCAAACTCGACTGATAAGACAGACTCCATCGAGCAGATTATCTTGGAGCAGGGCGTCGTTGACTCCAGCCCGACAAAAATCCATAAGTCGCCACCTGACCAACCCCCACCCACGAAGAAACGGCGCATATACCACCCGGTCCCCAGTGATGAGGCCCCGCAGCAGATTACACTGTCTTCTGACTCCAGACAGAAAACTACACACCTACCAGCAGCGCCTAGGGAGGAGCAGCTAGTTAGCGACGCCACAGCCACCATTGAGCTATTCCCCGGGGAGGCTCCGGACGCCTTCTCACCTCAGGTGGAGATGACAGACGTAACCCCCAGCGATCACATCCCGGACATCACCAGCTGCTGACCTTTACATCCCCTGGGCGGATCCTCATCTCCAACCTCAGATATGGTAACGGATGGCATGTAGGCCCTGGCGACTGCCTTCGAGCAGAATGTAATGATGGCGACCCAGATTCGTAGCCTATATATGGAGCAGCGGACCCGTATTGTTCCTCGGTCAGAGTAAATCCGGCTTCAGGATTAGGTGGGCAGCCTGGAGGCTGAGCTGACCCACATGCGTCACGAGTTAGAGGCGTCCCGACAGGCGGAGGCAGTCCACTCTGTTTCCCAACTACGGCGCTTGGAGATCGAGATGCTCGTAAACGCCAGGCTGAAGGCTCACGACCAGTTGGTGCTTAATCACCACCTTTTGGTGGAGGACTACCGGCGGCGAGGCCCCACTCCATTGACTCACCCAGGTATGCTACTCAGCTACATGAGCCCGGCTCACCGGTTGTTGTGGGATTCCTGGAAGCATTATACAGATGATGTGGCCTGGTATCGCCGGTACCTGAACCGGTTCTCAGCGGCTTACCCAGAGTTCGACTTCCTGGTAGGAGTTTGGATTCGTAGTAGGAGTCCGGCCTCATCCTGACCCAGATGCTAAATAGTGGGAGTGAGGCAGCCCCTTCGACGGTGACTTCAGATGGCGGGTGCGTGTCTGGCTATCCTCTACAAGGCTGGGAGGGATTCCGCAGCCACTATATGCCTATTGTGCCACCTCGACCTCCTTCTGCTTCAGATCTCGGAAGCTCAGGCGTACAGGCTCTGGATGTTGCACCGTTGGGCAGTCTTAAGGACCGTCTTTGGAACACCTTGGAAACGGCTCTGACTGACGACCACGCTCTCCAGCCCGGTCGGTCTCCTCAGGCTAAGGGCCCGGCACGAGTCTCAACTGAAGTATGCCCTCCCCTCGGAGGAGTGACACCCCGCGGCACCTCCGGAGCAGCGGACAAACTTACCCAGAGTCCGCCAGCGCCACCAGACATTGGAGCACCCGGCGATGGCTCCCGCACGATTTTCTTTCCCAGTGGCTAGGAGTGCACCAGTCACACTTTATCTGAAGGGTGTTAGCTGGGAGTCCCTTCCAACCAAGTTTTGTTTTTTTTGAGACCTAGAGTTTTGCGGCTACATACTCTTACTAGGCACCAGGACCCTTGATCATCGGAGGACCGATGTAGTTCAGAAGGGGGATAGTATTAAGTGGAGAACTAGGATTAGCGGACCCGGGTAGTAATTTTCATTTTAGACCCCAGTTGAGTTTTTTAGCTCTCTAGTGGATGAACCTGGCCAGATGGATGATTTTCGTCCTGACTAGTTTCATCCGCCAGTTGGATGAACCTGGGCAGCTAGATGACTTTCATCCAGCCCACTGTTCCTCCGTCGGATGACTTTAGTTAGGGTTTGGTGCACATGGAGGGGGAGCTTGGAGCTCTCTCTCTCTCTCACAGACTTGAAACTAGGAGTTAGAGCTTTGACACAATTAGGGTATGAGGAGTTTAGAGGTTTTTGAGGTCACATAGGGTTAGAAAGACTTAGCCATGTAAAAACTATGACCTAGCCAATAAAATCCGACATGATTTGAGGTTTTATGAGTTTTGAGCAAATCAGGGTTTCATTAGGGTTTTTAGGGTTTCTAAGATTTATCTGAAAGTGAGTTTATAGGCCAGTCTCTCTTTAACATAGGTGAATACTCACCTCAACTTTAAAAGGTGGTACGGTGATACCCTTCCTAAGTAGCTAATTAGAATTTTTTTGAAAATTCGTGGTACGACAGCCGGAACTTTGGACAACCTTTACCTTTCCAAGTTTGAAGGGAACGATGCACAGGATGCCACACCGGTCAAATCTAATAGACCGGCCGAGCCTTCTTCTGTTCAATTGGCAGTACCAGGTGGAAGTAGCCAAGTACGGCCAGAAGTGCATGGAAAAGGGAAGGCAATAGTGGAATGTGAGGGGGAGATGGAATCGATGTCACAGAAGTTAGAAGTGGCAAATAAGGAGAGGGACGAGGCACGAGCAGAACTAGAGACATTGCGGAGGACATTGAGATTGGTCAGGGTTGTCATACTCGACGGACGTACAGTTCGCCCGTCCGTCCGATTCGCCCGTCCGGTAGAGCTCTCGCCCGTCCGATACAGTCAACATAAGATTGACTTACCTGCAAGGTAAAAAACAGGCGATGTGACAGCCACGTATGAACTAAAGTACTGCCACACAGGATTTAAACTAAAAAAATGAATAGTTGACTACATAAAATAATATATTGGCCGCAAAGACGTGTCCGCCCCTAAATGGTAGGGGCGGAGATGTCCCCGCCCCTAAATGGCAGGGGCGGAGACGTCACCGCCCCTCCCCGCCCAATTTTGGAATCAGAATCTTTGAGAGGCCATATCTCACTCAAAAATAGTCCAAATTAAGCGTGTGATATGTTTTTGTAAATGACTCATCTTAAGGTCATATTCAAATTTATAAAGCATAATGTCGAATCATCCAATGTCGATATATCCCTTGTGTAACAACCCTTAAACTTTACGTTACAAAGGAATTACGCAACTTAACTTTACAAACAAATTATTTAAACAAGCAATGAGAGGGAAATATATATCCCCAAACATAAGGGCTCGTGTAAACTTCTAACCATGGAGGAAATGTACAAGTTACCCAACAATAAAATATTGCATGAGTGCCCCACCATAAATACCCCCTTTTCATCCATTGAAAAATAGTGAGAACCTAAATCAGTATAATCTACCATTCAAATTTTGTACCTATTTTTTCCATGATATTTTGTATATATCAATTACATAGTTCTTTGACATTATATCTAATTATATATTACTTATAATCATATTTCACACTTTTAAAGCAATGTATGTTTCATGTACTTTTTTTATAAAATTTATCCTAAGTGAATATATTTGCCCGTATTTCTTTATCGTACGTCGTTTCTACAATTTATGCCAGTGGCCCCTTCGAGATTACTTTTTTTTCCAACTTCCCCAAAAAGTGTAAACGTGCTCTACTTGGGTTAAAATGTATTTTAACAACAAAGAAAATACTTTGTTTTTGGAATCTTAGAAGAAGGTAATACGCTTTATATATAAGTATTCTACAATTGAATCCAATGTTAAGAAGGGGCATGGAAAGATAAACAAAAAAGTTAAGAAACATATAAATAGTTTGCACGTGTTAGAGAAAATGTAATAGTTTCCATTTGAACATAAAGAAATTGACATTCCCAATTTATAAATACGGCATATGTATAGTACATCACAACGTCAAAATTATATTTATTTAGGAAAAGAATTTCATGCAAACCATATATAGTTCTATCGTTATTGTATATAGACATGAGTTCAAGAAAGAAGTTAATAGTTATGTCCTATATTGCTAGAAATTTTACTAGAGCTTCTATTCCCATTTATATTTTTTATACATCTATATGTATACTAAAAAACATTTGGTCGTGTGTCTCTCCCCTACATCCATAGCTTTTAAAATAGACATGTTTAATGTGACCTTTTGAAGGTGTCACCCTTAGAAGCAAAGCCTTTTGGAGTTTCATCTAACCTTTGCAAGGTTTAATCAATTTAAAGTTAAATTGACACCATTTAGTAAGAAGTGTTGTGAGAGAACCACTTCGACTTTGGAACATTGTGGCATTTAGAGAATGCTTTTATTTGCATCATCTTTCTTTATGATTGAATAAAATGATAAATAATCATAACCCCAACAATTTAAAGATAGATATTTCATCGATCCTACGGTTATGAAGAGTAATTCGTGGATTGTTCCAAAGGGGTTGTTACACATTGGATGATTCGACATTATGCTTCATAAATTTGAATATGACCTCAAGATGAGTCATTTACGAACACATCTTTATATTAAAACTACATTGCTCAATGGTATTTGTCCGTCGATAATAAACGAGGTTTCACTTGTGCAAAGAATATTACCTTCGTTAAAAATGTCAAAAAGAATTTGTTGTTTATAGCATAACACAACATTCTAATTCAAGTACCACCATAGTCCACCCAATTATGGTGGGAGATCCCACGGCCTCGTTGTATGGGGACCCACAAAGCCCTTGGGGGAGATGACATGTCGATTATCTTTAATGCAATTAGTGTAGGGAAGCTCTTAGTGTGGAAAAGTGTTTACCCTCGAGAGGAGGAAGTAGTTCTTTATACACTAGCCTATGTCCCGTGGCCATATGCTTAGTGAAGAGAAAGAACAAACACTACATTCACGCCGGTCCCATTGAAAGACCGTAGTTCTTCTTCTTCTCCTAATTCAAGTCCAATAGAATCATTTAGAGCAAAAAACAGCTATATTTGGTTCCGACAAGATCTTTGCATTCCTCAATCATCACGGCAATCATGTCATTCCCTAGAAGTTGGAAGGAAAACTAAATTTACATTAAAAATATCGTTTCTCTAACGCATGCGAAGGAGGAAGGCCTTTGCCAAGGCGAGAATGGAGTTTGCCCAACTTTGTTCCTCTACAACCTTCAAAGGGTTGAGTCCTCGCCCTCACGTCTCCGCCCCTAACGTCCCCGCCCCTTCCCCGCCTAAATTTGGAGTTAGAATGTTTGAATGGGCATAACTCATTCAAAAATAGCCCAAATCAAGCGTTTGAGGTGTGATTTGACATCTAAATTTTCTGTAGATACCAAAAAACATATCATACGCTTAATTTGGACTATTTTTGAGTGAGATATGACCTCTCAAAGATCCTGATTCCAAAATTGGGCGGGGAGGGGCGGTGACATCTCCGCCTCTACCATTTTGGGGCGGAGACGTCCCCGCCCGTAACGTCCCCGCCCCTTCCCCGCCTCAATTTGGAGTTAGAATGTTTGAATGGGCATAATTCGCTCAAAAATAACCCAAATCAAGCGTTTGAGGTGTGATTTGACATCTAAATTTTTTGTAGATACCAAAAACATATTACACGTTTAATTTGGACTATTTTTGAGTGAGATATAGCCGTTCAAAGATCTTGATTCCAAAATTGGGCGGGGAGGGATGGTGACGTCTCCGCCACTAGGGCGGGGACGTTCAGGACAGGGAGACCATGGTCTCGAAAGCACAACATGATCTCAAGAAATTTGCCGCCGAATCACAAGAATCATGTGAACTTGTGTATACCTCATTAAAGAGATTCAAGAAATTCATTGGACAACGTGAACATGAGTCCATAGAGGTTATTATTTGAGGTGATGTACCGGAGATGATGGATCGTACAAACTATCATTGGAAGGGAAAGAGCCATGGTATTGACTGGGCCTTGGAAGTGGAAGAAGTATGGGTGCCATACAATATCTTCTCATCCCATTTTGTAAAATCGGAGCGAAGAGTAATCCATACTTACGACCCTCTCCCGGCATTCCTCAACGACAAATGCAGCTTGTGCTAAGATCATTTCGGTCCGGAGGGAGCATATACGTTGGGCCGATGTGTCCATAACTTTCATATTACTTGCATTTCCATAAGTTCTATGATACAATTGGTGTGTCCCATGTGTTGCTATCTAATTAGCACAAGATTCTACAAAGTGATGGAGATACGAGATGTTATGCCACCAGGGTACGAGTTCAATCGATGGCATCTCCCCTTGGATCAACTTCCGAAGAAATCCAAGAACTATCGTCACTGGGGAAAACCACTTATTTGGAATAGTGAGTTTTCTTGCCACCAACTATACGAAGAGTATGCGATGAAAATTGATCCAAATTTTTGGATGACACAAGACTATGAGGTGGAGATAAGGGCGCAAGAGATTGAAGATGGCGAGCAACAAGAATTGTTTCGCCGCAACTTTGGGGGGCATTGGAACACTGAGCACAAGCGTTTCTTCCGATTTCCTCCAAGGAGAGTTGAGAAAAGAGAAGATGGTGTATGACATGAGGTAGACGATGGCATTGAGTTGGGAGATGAGTACAAGAAGTACAATCCTATTTTGGTTGGAAGAGCCCTGGTCCTTGCAAAGTTGGAAGAGGCCGCAAAACTACGGTGTTCAATGAGCAAGGCTTTTTTTGAAGACGTAGAATGTTCTTATTGGGATGCGGTGCAAGCATTTGATGGAAATGCAGTGCAAGCATTTGATGGGAGTGCGGTGCAAGCATTTGATGGGAGTGCGGTGCAAGCATTTGATGGGAGTGCGATGCAAGCATTTTATTGGGATGTGGTGCAAGCATTTGATTTTAATATAATAAATTAAAAACTGACACAATGGGATATGATTTCGCCAATTCCGGGTTTTTTATAAATTAAAACGGACATGATGGAATATGATCAGACCTCCTGGCGCCTGCACCGAGATTCCGAAATTCAAGAGGATTAAAATCGATTCAAAATTTGAGCAGAAGGCTCGCAAGCGGCCAGTCTGTGAGAAAACCGGGTCACATTTCAAAAAACCGAATCATGGCTGGTGGCTCCTATATTCTTCCCGAACGAAGATGAGGAACGTGATCTTGGATCGCGCCTCTGTGGCACTGCGGCACCGCGAAACCCGCACCATGGACGAGGGAACCGCATAGTACCAGATATTCTTAGTGGCGAGTGAACAACATTATGGACCAAGCGGGGGCGGACAACGAGGCAGGTACACAAATGCTCAAAGGGGCGGAACCAAAGGTTGCAACGTACATTCAGCAACAGGTACAATCAGTTCTTCAAGCCGCACTGCCGCATCTTCTTCAGCAAATTTCAGAAAATTTGGCTGCATCTTCATTATTGGCACCCCCTCCAGCGGTTGTGAAGGCTTCCGAGCAAGGCCGTGAGCGAATTGAAGAATCCGACTGTAAGTGGCAGCACCTGAGAAGTTTGCCGGAAAGAAAGGAGGATAGGTGTACAAATGGTTCGCTCAACTTCGGTTGGTATTCCGAGGCAGGCCGATTTCTTCCAACTTAACTGAACCGTTCATCAATATAAAATAGGCGGCCAATTTCTTCCAACTTAACTCCAAGAAATCAAACTGGTCATTTCCAAGCTAGCTCCGGGAGCTCTGGGCCTGTTCCGATGGAGTTAGATTCAATCGATGGAACAACTACTTTAGCAAAGACGGCTACTGAAAGATTAGAATTTCAGCGACAAGGAAGATGTTGGGGATGTGGTCAGATAGGCCATGTTCGCGCAAGATGTCCAGTCAACTCCTCCAAACCACTATCTCTGGCAGTAATGGGAGGGGGCGACGAGAAGTTTGAAGAATTGGAAAAAGGACGATTCGGAACTGAAGTCATCGTTTCAGTACCCGGGCTCCTCTCAGACTGCAATTGCAACTGGTTTGCAGTCTGAACTAAAGAGATCCGCCAAGCATTTGAGCTCGTTGTCTCCATTATATCTACGAGCTATCATGGATCCAGGAGTTCATCTTACATTAACGGCAACGATTAATTCAATACCAGCGGTCACACTTGTCGACTTCGGAGCGACGGGGGTATTCATGCACCCATCGTTTGCTAAAAAATGCCAAGTAGAAATCAGGTCCAAAGTTGTTCCACGAGAAGTTCGGGTCATTGATGGTCGAATCATCAACTCAGGATTGATCACTCATGAGGCCGTGGTGGAACTACGGGTAGGAAGTCATCGGGAGGTTTTAATAGCAGACATCACCAACACTGGACGCTATCCCTAAGTTTTAGGGACTCCATGGTTAGTACGTCATGATCCAACCATTCGATGGTCTAAAGGAGAGGTGTTATATAACTCTATTTATTGTCAGCAGAATTGTTTGCAACAGCTAGAGGGTAGCTCTGCAACAACAAAGGAAGGGATCAATTTTCATCTCAAACTTACAGAACCTGTAACATGCATGAGGAACAAAGAAACAAAGGGTTCGGTGGAACTACGACCCGAACTACAAGAACTTCGGAAAGGGTTTGGAGGAGAACCTCGGAAAGGGATGGATTAGAAGATCCAAATCTTCGGTCTCAGCCCCAGTTGTGTTTGCTAAGAAGAAAGACTGAACGATTTGGGTAAGTGTGGATTACCGAAATCTCAACGGTGTTACAATAAAGAATCGATATCCGCTGTCGCTGATTCCCGAGCTCATTGATTGGTTATTGGGAGCTAAAGTTTTTATCAAGTTGGACATAAGACAGACATACCATCACGTGAGGATGGCCACGGGTCATGAATATAAGACAGCATTTAAAACATGTTATGGATTATTTGAGTATTTAGTGATGCCGTTTGGCTTAACAAACGCCCCAGCTCAGTTCCAAGCACATATGCAGTTTATTTTTAATGACCTATTGGATATATCAGTGGTGATCTATCTCGACGATATACTTATTTTTTCAAAAAATTTAGAAGAACACCAAGTAGTGGTAAGAGAAGTTCTACGACGACTACAACGATATGGCCTTTATGCTAAAGCATCAAAGTGTCACTTCCACCGTAGCTCCGTGGAATTTCTAAGGATGATTGTCTCAGAAGAAGGACTACAGATGTGCCCAGATAAAATTCAGGCAATTCAAGAATGGCCAAGTCCAAAAACAATAAAGGAGGTCCAAGCATTCTTAGGCTTTGCACACTTTTACCGCCACTTTATTTGGGATTATTCAAAAATTGCGGTACCCCTCACGATCCTCACAAGAAAAAACCAACAATTTCTGTGGGATACCGTGGCCCAACAAGCATTTGAGGAACTACGATCACGGTTTATACAAGTACCGGTATTATTACATCCCAATTTTGACCAACCTTTTATTGTTGAAACGGACGCATCCGACATTGCAACGGGAGGCATCCTCTCTCAATATGGAGAAGATGGGCATGTGCATCCTTGCGCTTATCGTAGCTCTAAGATGTCACCAGCAGAACAGAATTATGACATCTACGATAAAGAGTTATTAAGTATTGTCTTAGCGTTTCAAGATTGGCGAGTCTACCTTGAAGGGCCACCTCATCAAGTGCGAGTAATTTCTGACCATAAGAATCTCGAGCAATTTCTTACTACCAAACAACTCAATCGACGACAAGCTTGATGGTCGAAGCAGCTATTAGCATTCGATTTTGTTATTCAGCACAGGCCAGGATCATTAAATGGACGAGCAGATATGTTATCAAGACGCACAGATATTGAAAATAAATTTGACCACGATTCAAGACCTTTACTACGATTAGCAATGTTGGAAACATGTCAACCGATTTGGAATGACGTCGAAATTATTAACATGATCAAATTATCAACCATTAAGAATAAAAATCTATAGCCAATGTTGGCATTTTTTACAAATAACCCTGATTAGGCACCAATAAACATCCGACGACGATTTCAAGACTACAATTTTCAAAATGGAGTACTCTATTTCCAAGATAAGATGGTGGTACCCAAAAAGAATGAGTTAAGACTCCAGATACTAAGATCAAGACATGATGCCCCGCTTGCTGGACATTTAGGACGTGCAAAGACTTTAGACCTGGTAGCGAGAACATTTCATTGGCCCTCCTTGCATCTATATGTTCAAAGATACGTAGATGGTTGTGATTTATGCCAACGTTCAAAGTCGACACGCCCTAGTCGATATGGACTATTACAGCCAATTCCAGCAGCACAAGCTCCGTGGAAACGGATAACAACAGATTTCATTGTAAAATTGCCAAAGAGTGCAGGGTTTGATGCTATAATGGTGGTAGTTGATAAGAACACTAAATTGGCTCATTTTATCCCAACAAATGAAACAATTGATTCGAAAGGCATGGCTACGTTATATCTTCATAATATCTGGAAGCACCATGGAACACCAGAAGAAATAATCTCCGAACGAGGGCCGATATTTGTATAAAAATTTTTACGACGTTTATATGACCTCCTCCGTTATCACCCCCTTCATACAACAGCCTTCCATCCACAATCAGATGGACAAACGGAGCGGGTCAATCAAACTTTAAAGCAAATTCTACGAATGTTCACCACCAGGCGCCATGATGATTGGTCCGACCTCCTTCCCCTAGCCGAATTTGCTTATTATAATTCTCTTCATTCTGCTACATGCTTCTCACCATTTTATGCCACGTATGGCTATCATCCAACTCTATCTTTTATAACACCTACGACTTCCACGGTCCCAGCAGCTGAAGAACGAATTTGTCAATTACAAGCGGTGCACGAAGAAATAAAGACTATGATTAAGATTGCAGGAGATCAAGCAAAAAGAAATTATGATCGACATGTTCAACAACAACCGCATTTCAAACTTGGCGACAAAGTACTTCTTCGACACGAACACATTACAACAACGGCACCTTCTAAAAAATTGGGACCCAAATTCTTAGGACCATTCCTTATTATAGCTATAATATCAGATTTGGTATATCGTCTCAAGCTGCCCAAGACACTTCGCATCCATGACGTATTCCACGTTTCGTGCTTGGAGCCATACCGCCAAGACACAATCCCAGGCCGCAAACAACAACCACCACCACCTACCATATCACCAGATGGAAATATCAAATGGGAAGTACATAGCATATTGGACTCTTGAATAATTGGCCAAGGAAAGAAACTTCAATATTTGGTTGCATGGCAAGGCTATGGACCGGATCAAAACTCATGGGAGCCTGCAGGAAATTTACAAAACGCCTTAGACGCCGTCAAGAAATTTCAATGTCGACATCCTACAGCCCCAAGACCAAGGACTAGGACCTAAAAGAGGGGGTAATGTTACGACTACGTCGTACATCTGGACTAGTTGACAAGTAACTCTACAAAAGGGGATTCATGGAGAACCGTTATGAATCCAATACGGTTATGGTAGTTGTACACCAAGTCTTCCTTTGTCTCTCTTAAAGCTTAGTGGGAGGAGCTTTGTCTCTCACCTTGCATATTATTAATATAGTGGAATGTTATAATCTTAAGCTTCTTTGGTTTGCGGTGTCATTCGTGGTTGTATTATTTGTAGAGTCATGATAGGGTGATTATAGTGGAGTGTCGACAAGAATTCGATTAGGTTTAATCAGTTCTAACAAGGACGCCTTCTTCTCCGTCATGTGAATGAGACTCCTTGTACCGCCGAAAGTACCGCCCTCCACACTTTTCTCCCCGAGAACAACCGTGTCGTCTAGGAATGGCTCTTTTGTTATTTGCTCGGGGTTTTCCGCAAATGCGAGACCGTGGTGCTTGCCTTCCTCAATATTCTTCACTGAGAGCCCTTCATGGTTTTGCCCGTGTAGTGCCGTTGCACGTGAGGATGATAAATCTTTTGTTCCCTTGTCTTTCGTGTCTTCTTGAACTGGAGCCGATCCATGATGAAGGATATTATTGCTATTGACCATGTCGTCTCCATTCAAATACCGTGCTATGGGCAACAAATCATCTTCTTTCTCCGCAAGAATGTCGTCATCGACAAAATCATACTCGGTGATTGGGGCGTCGTGAGTATGATCCATACATTGAGGAGGGTTGTTGTCGATGTCATCGTCTAGATGCTTTGCATTGTAACTGGCAAGGGCATCGGTGCTTGAATAGTGAGAGTATTTTGGATCATCCGACTCACGTGATTGTGGATCCTCTAAATCCAAGTTCTCCGCGTACCACTTCTTCTCATCTGTCAACTTTGCATTCGCGAGCAACTTCGAATTCGTATACACAAAGATCAAGTCATCAACCCTTCCCGATAGTAACCGATTCCGTTTCTTGTCATGGACAAAAGAGTAGCTACTCTTGGTGCAAGGAGTTTTCCACAAGCACCTTCAAAATTCCACCAAGCATACGGAGAGCATTTTTGGTCCTTAGGATCCAACATGTCATGGAATGGTACATCCTTGTTTCGAAATGCTATGAACTCGTTCACCACGTCCGAGTAAGCCTTAGGAGTACATAGCTTTCGTAGTACTCGTTTGCATGCCGTGATGACATCCGGATCATAGGCCAACTCTTTGTCATGGAATAAATAAGGATTGAGAAGTGCACCGGCAGAATATAAATCTATAGTCATCATTTGTTTTCGTGCGTAGAACTCGTCCTCAGCAATGACCGCTAAGTCGCTATCAAGACAAAATGGTTCTATATGCAACGCCAGAACATGCTTCTCGAGGTCGCGAAGGATGTGCAAAACCTTGGGCATGCAAGGTTCCTTGGCATCAAATTCCCGAAGCGCATACACTACAGGGGCTACCATCTCCTGGAAGTTCGTGCACCGCTCCCAGAAACGCTCATCTAGAACCACTCTTTTGATGCTCCGAGAGATCACTAGTTTATCTCTAACCAAGAGTGACTTCTTTGAAGCGTATGCCCGCCATTCAGGATCAACGACAGTTTGCTCCAATGATTCCTTGACCTTCAACAGACGATTTATCATTATGAAATTACATACAAATTTTGTTTGCCTGGGCATCAATAGGCTGAACTTGACCTCGTGTTTACGAAACACGGCGAGGGGCATTTGTCGATTCTTGACAAACTTAACCAAGAACTTGGCCTTCTCGAGAGTTTCTTTTATCCATGCAGCCTTACCCCAGTCCTCCAACAATAAGCCTATGGCATGCGCGGCACATCTTTGAATGTGTATGTGTGGATATTTCTTGACGACTAATTCTGAGGCATTGAGCATTACTGGAGCATTGTCAGTACACACCTGAACAATGTTGTGGGGGCCAACTTGTTCAATGAACTTAAACATGATGGATGTCAGGTACGCAACGTTCTTTTCTTTGCCTGTAGTATCTACAACTCCCAAGAAAAGCTCTCTAGTAGGAGACACAAGCATTGCACTGCACAAAGGGCGACTAGTTACAGATGTCCACCCATCCAGGGCTAGAGTTCCTCCGAACTTCCGAACACTCTCGAACAGTCTTTTATTAAGTTGTGCTTCCAAATGAGCCTTCGCTTGTCCCAACAACCTTGTCCGAATGTCATGGTAAGAAGGTGGGACATATGGTTTTTTGAAAGAGGCAGTCTTCGTCACGACTTCCTTGAACGTAGCATTCCGTGCTACAGCAAACGGCTTGTTTGCGTCGTAGAAAAACTTCACCCACACTTTGTCAAGCTCCCGCCGCTCCACTTCTTGAAAGCCCTCTTCGATCACGAATTGCCTCTCCAATCTAGACAAGGTGGCACCTACACCTTGTTCGGTGAAGTCGTGGAAGGTGGAGGTCGGTTCAACCATGGTTGATGGTAAAATCACGGAGGGGGTTTGAATGGACCCTACACAAGAGTCTCCACCAGTGGACTTCGGCGTGTTATATTCTGAGGCAGGCGCAAATTTCAATGGTGAGGTGGGGCAATGTTCGGAGAGCAGTTCTCCACTATGTTTCGGGTAGTGGCCATGATAATTTTAAAATAAAGTCTGCACGCGGATTGTCAATTTGGTGCAGAGGCCAACACCGCTACTGCGCTCGCCAGGGAGTTCTTCGTACCCGAGATGACTTAGCTCTCGTTCTAGCCTTCTTGCAAAAATGCGGTGACAAAGATTGCATTGGAAAGAGTTGGTCTTCCTGCCTTGCACCATAGTGATTTCCATATACCAAGGAGACCAAGGTTTGGTGGCCATTTTTATGGGTATAATATCGAGAAATGAACGAATGTGATAAGTAGTATGTGGAAGAAATATCAGGAGTTCCTAAAGAAACTCTAATATTGAAGACTTCCGAACTCGATGATTACCAAGCAATGGATACATAGTGCAGCTCAAAACTCTTGGGAAACAAAAGTTTAGAAGTGAAGTGAGGCTCCATGTGTTGTTTTCTTTATACTCACGGTGATTCTGACCGTTGGGAGACGGGAGGATGTCAATCTACTAGTGGACGAGGTCGGGGAGGCGGTCGGGAGAGGGCTGTCCGCCGCGGTGGATGGCGGAGGACGGACGCCGGTCGCCCAAATCAGACAGCCGTGCGGTCGACCGCAGCGGACAACGGACGACCGTGCGGTCGGCCCAAGCGAACGGAATGGGCGGTCGGCCGGGGCTGCAGACGGCTATTTACCCCCGGCTAAACTGACAAAAGTTGTTTTGTCACCGGACATCTTCATGGGCCCGAGGACGTCCTCTGTCCGGACGACCGGACGTCATGGACGTCGAGCGTCCTGACAACTCTGCTTAATTGAAATTTTACAGTCAAAATGTGAAATAAATGTTTTGTCCCTACTCATTGCACTAGAATGAACAATTATGGATTTCAACTCATACATGACTAAACCTTAAAACTAAAATTTGATGACAATTGATTGGTTTATCAACCATTCATAACACAATTTTAGGAATTTATAATAAATCAAGGATTACTTTCTTCTACAATGAGCTCTCTCTTTCCTCTTCTTGTAAGAAAATAAGAATGCAAGGTCATTTCTGCCTAGTAAAAAGCCTCCAAAATGTACTGCTCTTGTATACCCTACACATTGGTCGGATTTGTATGGAAATAACTCAAAAATGGAGACTCTCCAAAAAAATTGGAAAATACAAGGGATTTATCTAAGGTGATACCCATGTAATGCCAAGGCCATACCCATGTATTATCTAGGCGGTACTCATGTAATATCTATGTGATATCCGTTGTGTCCAAACCACTGTGAATTGAAAAAGGAGTGTGTGAACCGGACCAATGCACACGGTAGTAGGTGAGGGTAGATAAACCCCACGCAACCTCTCTGAACTTGCTCAGAGCCATTCACAAGAAAGCAAACCCTTGACACCAGCCCTAATTTTTTTGTTTTCGTGGGATAGCCACAGCGGCTACAGAGGCCAGGGAGTTGTAGCACTTCTGGCTTTCTCCTCAACCATATAAAACCAACTTTTCTCCGTAATTATCCATTTTTGAGAATTCATCTCCATAATCATAGAATTGTACATCCTTTTTGGCAATAGGATTAAATCCCGGCTATTCATTAGAGGCAATATGGCGATATAGCAACGGCCATCAATGAAGTTTTGGCGACATGAAATAATAATTTTCCCACTTTTTTTGGGAAGATTTTTTGGGAAAATATAATTCGTGATTTGGCTCCAGATCGACCAAAAAAATATATACCCATGCAAGGAAAAAAAAAGGGGCTGCTCGACACCAAAACTAAATTTACCTTGCTAACTTATACCCCCACAGATTCGAACCCCCCACAGAACCATCGAGAGACCCGACGAATCACGGGGCCAACCAAAGATCCAATGGGTGGGCCCCACTGCCAACCCGTCCAGGCTGGATCATTCGGAGGCAGACCGCAAACAACAGCGCGCCATTCCCAATCAACCCCCTCTACCCGAGGGGTACATCTTCTAGATCCACATCTACGACCCCCCTACACCTCCCGTTTAAAAATCTATTCTTCGACTAGATAACCTTCCCCGAGATTCATCCAGAGGCCAGTGCAGCATCGCAGTCGAGGCGTAGCATCCGAGGTTTGTCTCACACGCTTCAAATCCCCGTCTCATGTGTGCGTGTTGGCGTTTGGTTGTTTGTTCAGGAATGATGAATCCGTTGATGTTACGCTGGAATTGTCGCAAGTGAAGGAGTGATTTGGGGTTTAGGGTTTAAGGTTTTGAGGTGGTAGATGGGGAGGAGCTTGACATCGTTGTGGACGCCGTGCACCAGCTTAGACTCTTGGATCTGGAGTTGTCGCATTGCCGCCTTGCTGATCTTCAAAAGCCGGTGGCTTTTCTAGGAGCGTGGAGCGATATCATCATGGAGCGAGGCGGACGACACGTGAGGATTTCTTCTCTCTGCAAACCTAATGCCGTGACCCGCAATTCGGATTGATCAAGCAATGTGATTGAATTTTCAACGTGGGGACAATCGTTTCTGGAATTCTGCGTTCCGCATTCTCTTGGGGTTTTTGAGGAGTTTTCGATGGGGTGTATGAGCTCGAAGAAAGCTTCGCGCGATAACGAGTCGAAGAGCAAGGGCTCGATAGATCGCGGGCGTGTGTACACGCCGGCGAGCCATGACACGGACGACTGGGGCGCGCCGGTGCTGACGCGCTCAAAGACGCCGAGGGCGCAGTCGGGGCCGGTGACGCCGGTTTCCGTGACCGCGTCGAAGCGGAAGGATGTCGTCGGGAGCGGGCCGCTTCCCGGGCGTGTCTCGGGAGCGTCGCCGAGGAAGTATTCGTCGGGTACTCCGGGCACGCCGCCGGTGGGGAAATCACCAACTTACATCATCGACAGGATGCCACCGAACATTCACATCCCTCTCCCGACGCAACCGAAACCTGTGTTTGTGGCGAAGCAGAAGGCGCCCGACCCGAAGCGATCGAGCAAGTCCGGCATTCTGTACCAGGACACGCCCTACTCCAAGAGTGCGGAGGGCGGCGCGCCTCCTCTGGTTGTGGAGAGCAACCTCGGCGACCAGAATCTGCCCTCGTCCGGGTCGCAGGTGGTGAAGGTGCCCGACGGCAGCTACGAGCTCAATTTCTCCGTGCTGTCGCAGCGCGGGCACTACCCTGACCAGCTGCGCAAGGCGAACCAGGACAGCTTCACGATTCATACATCTTTCGGAGGCGACCCCAACGACCACTACTTCGGAGTTTTCGATGGTCACGGCGAATACGGGCAGCACTGCTCCGACTTCGTAAGGAAGAATCTCTGGCAGAACTTGCTGAACGACCAGCATTATCCGAATGACGTTGTGCGTGCGTTCCACTCCGCGTACCTGAACACGAACGCGCAGCTGCATAAGCACGCGCAGTACGACGACTCCATGAGCGGCACCACGGGCATCTCCATTCTGGTGCGTGGGAAAAAAGTGTACGTTGCAAACGTGGGCGACTCGCGCGCTGTGCTCGGGGTGCGCAAGCAGAAGTCGGTGGTCGCCAAGGACCTGTCGTTCGACCAGACGCCGTACCGCGAGGACGAGTGCGAGCGCGTGCGCAAGTGCGGCGCGCGCGTCATGACGCTGGACCAGATGGAGGGGCTCAAGAGCGAGACCGACGAGTGCTGGAAGAGCGACGACCACGACGACGGCGACCCGCCGAGGCTCTGGGTGCAGGACGACATGTACCCGGGGACGGCCTTCACGCGCAGCATCGGCGACTCTGTGGCCGAGAAGATCGGCGTCACTGCCGTGCCCGAGGTGCTTTGCTTGGAGCTCCGGCCGCGCCACCCATTCTTCCTCATCGCCAGTGACGGTGTCTTCGAGTTCCTCTCCAGCCAAGCCGTTGTCGATATGGTGATCTTTCTTACAAGCTCATGGCGACGGTTTATAACATTTTCTCCTGAAATTATCTAGCTCTTCTAGTTCACTGATCGCGTACTTGTCACATTGATATGAATGTTCTGCAGGTTGCGCTCTATCAAGATCCGAAGCAGGCCTGCCTTGCGGTGGTGAAGGAGGCGCAGCGTCTCTGGCTCAAGTACGAAACACGGACGGATGACATCACCATTATCGTCGTGCATGTCGACGGCCTCAAAGATGTGAGAAAACATGACTAGATTCTCTCTGGTTGTGAGTTTTCAGATTGCCGTTTGAGATCTAGTGGTATTTGCAACCTCTTCCTGACAGTGCCAGGTTTCTTTCGTGAACAGCCCAACAAACCTCGACGGCAAAGACTCGAGACGGAAGATGAGCTCGAGCCGGTGAGGGCTGTTCGCCCTGTGCGGACCATGTCTCGCAACAGGATGCGCTCCGACGAGGACGTTGTCTAAGCTGTCGAATCTTCCAAAGAGAAGGTATTTGTCTTCACCATGTTCCTGGCACAGTTGTTTTCCTTGTGAAGCTTTTGTTCCCTCAGGTTGTCCTTTCCAAGAATGCACAACTGTCATTTTGTCTGACGAGGGTGAGTTTTGTGCTTGGACCAGGGACTCGTGTCTTCTTCGATGAGAGGTGAAGTGGGATCGACTGGTAAACATGCGTCTGTTAACTCAAATCAGGGGCCAGCAACCCTTCAACTCCCGGCCAGATTGTTGTAGCTGCCGTTGTTGCTGAGCGTTGTTAGGAATCGGCCCTCTTGGACTTATGTTTCTCACACATCTGTACAGTGCTCGAGTTCAACGGTGAAACGTCTCTTGAGGTAAGTATCGAAAGTGAATTTGTTCCTTTACCTCAACGATGCAGTTTTTAGTATGTCTATGTGTAACATGGACCAAGCTTGTTGATTGCTCTGTTCGGTTTTTCATGATTTGTGTGTCCTGATCCAGTACTTGCACTCCGGTAAAAGGCTTTGTTCCTGCCCCAGCTCGTCTCTCAGCGGCCAGACAGACATATGCGATGTACATTACGAATCCATCATCCCAACCTCGGCTACGGGTCTTGTACTAAGTGAATCTTACAAATGGCGAGCACCGAGGTCGTTGCGAGTACGTGAATTTTCTAGTACAATTTCCCATATCCTACAGTTCGTGGTTTTCGCTTAGTTTTGGCTTGTTTGCAACTATGGCAGTTCTTGTGGAATAGTGGCACTGACAGAATGGGTTGGTGTCTTCCAGATGGATCACGGCCGTTTGCTGCAATGTCTTCTGAACCCGCTCTGCTGACTGAAGCTGTTGATAGTAGATACCCAGGAACATACTTTGGCCACTTCCTGAACTCCAGCTCCAAGGCTCTATTTCTTTACATGTTTCATTAATTTTTTGAACTCCAGCTCCAAGGCTCTATTTCTTTACATGTTTCATTAATTTTTGTAAGACAGGATTCATGGAATCATTTCTATCACTGGAACTTGGCAAGGTCTTGTTGATGTCCTGGTTATGAAATGTGCCAATTAACCCCTAAAGGACCAGAGTCTCCTTCGGGGGGATTCCTTGATTTTTGGGCAAGTTCCTAAAATTTGAAAAAAAATCAATTTTCTCTGAAATTTTTATTCTAGATTGCCTTTGATAAGAGCTTCATGGACATATTTTTATTTTATTTTTTGGATTTGTGGTTTGAAAGTTAGTACCACTTATAGTTTTCCAGGGAAATTGTCAAGGAACTTTAGGGGTTAATGCATGTGGAGGCAGCGCCAGAATTATGGGATATTGTTGGATTCTGAAATCATTCGCTTATTTAAGTTGACTTGCGATGAGAAAATTCATCCTGTAACAAAATGACCTCTCCTCTGTAAAAGGCGGCTAAAAATACTTCTAACTCCTAGTATTCTCCTAGTATTCTCCATGTATAAATACTTCCAACTCCTAGTATTCTCCTAGTATTCTCCATGTATAGTGTTGTATTTGAACATGATAAGGTCCAGATATCAAAATGACGTCCAAATGAAAGACGCTGATGAATATTTAATCCAACGGTGAGTCGTGCTAAGCTTTAATACATTTTCTATATTCTAATGGTGAAGTATGTGCGTGTATATACAGTTCTTGACTGGCTTTTAACCCTGTAGCAACCTGGAAGCCTGAAATGGGACTCTAGAGGTGCTAAAACTCAATTTGCATGAAATCCATGAGGAACTAGGCTTCAAGATTTGAGGTTCAGATTTGTGCACTCATTACACGGACACTCTCCATCAATCAGATCAGGATTTGGATTTATAGAACTCTTGGAAAAGCTAGGAATGCAATACAAAATACACCAAATACACTAAAATATAGTGAATACTATGCCACATACTATGTTGTATTTCACTCACATGCACATTGATTTTGGTCTTAAATTTTGATTGAACTTTGTCTTTAAGACATTCCTCATTGTTTTGTGATTGTTGATCTCTCTCCTCACATATGAAGCTTCCGTTTTGATTCGTACAAGGTTGCAACATTTTTGTATACAATCAAGTTGAAAAAAGGAAAAAATCCGCCAATGATTGTGTAAAAATATTTTCTTCACATATGATATGTCAATGCGAAGCTATCAACCTAGTGCACATGTGAACCACTCTAATTCAAAGTAAAAAAATTCTTGCAAGAATCTATTGGTGGTTAAAGTGGTACACCCTCCAAATTCCACAGTTTTCAATACCAATTTATGGTAACTTTAAACACTATAATCTATTCCATCAACCGTTGGATGTTATGCAAATTTCCCCAAAGTTCAAGTCATGAGTTAAGTTCAATTTTGTAAGGTTAGATATTAATACTAGGCATTGAATTTCCATCAAATCCGGTTCAAAGAAAAAAATCAGCAAAAATCTTGGTTTTTCCATTAACATCCATGGACGGTAAAAGGTTAAGGATTAAATATCACACCGGAACCATATATACATGCACGTATTTTACTTTGGAGAATACTCAAAATGTTTTAGAAATTAGCAAGGTTTAACACCTTTGGATTAGAGAATCCTCAACTGACATCTTTCATTTGGAGGTCATTTCAATATGTGAGCCTTCTCATGTTCATATACGACACCATACATGTAGAATATTATGGCCAATAGTGGCACCTTCTGATGTTAACCTCTATTAGACCAAGTGTTTGTTTGGGGGACAATATTTTCCACTAAGCGCAATTACCTCCTACTTGTATAATCAATTTTTTATAAAAAAATACCACATCATTTCATATAAGTTTAAAAGAAGATCCTTCGGTTAAATTCTCAGAAGTTCATCTTGGATCAATGGAGTAAAGATTCTTCTAAAATGTCTTGGTCCCTTGGGGGATAAAAATGACCAAACTCTTCCATATGTATTTGAGTTTTCCAGAAAGTCTTTTACAAATAGGAAAGAAAGTTAAAGGCAGAGTGAGATTTTGAAAGAAGAACGTCTGTCTCCAAAGGAGGCTGGCGTGAATAAAGTGTGTTCGTTCCACTACTAAGACCATGCCCACCGGACAGGGAGTTAGTAAGCTGGAACTACTTCCCCCTTTTGAGGGTAGACAATATTGTAACAAGTAGCCAAAAACCACGATTAAACCAATCAAAAGAGTAACAAGGAGGGAGGGGGGAGAAGAGAGAGAGAGAGAAGAGGGAAAAATGGAGAGGAGGGAAAGAAGGAGAGGAGGGTGTGTTTCGCAATGTCAAGGAATAAAGAAAAGGGGTAATTTTATGGGGGGTCTTGTGTATTGGGAAGGGCTTGGTTGTTTTCAATTTTGCGTTTATGTAGCAGGATGGACATAGCATTTTGTATGGCAATGATGTTAATATTTTTGAAAGTGTTTGTAATTGTATCAATAGAAATTTTGAAGGTATCTTCTAGGGTTTCTATAGATGGGATAAAGGTGGTGGCGCAAGTGCCGGCTGTGATTACAATAAGGGGGTCCACCTTCCATCCGAGGGCAGTGATGTCATCAATTAGGGGTTGGTATTTATTGATTTTGTTTTTGATTGTTTCTGGGGAGAATCTGTCATTACAGTATGTAAATTCGATGAATTGAATGGTGTCGTCTTGGTTAATGTGGTCGGGTGGGGGGACATTGTATGGTAGGCCTTTAACGCAAAGATTGTCTGGTTTGAGTTGAGCATTGCAGTGGCATCGTTGAGTTTTACATGTACATGGGAGTAGCCATGGTGGAACCTTATTTTCTTGGGGGTTGTTATTAAAGGTGCCGGCATTCATGAGGATAAAACATCTCGATTTGTTATGGAAGGCGATTAATTTACGGAGTTCCCATATGGCTTTGTTGTGTCTTTTTGACAATTAGGGAGTGTATGTGGTGGTTATGACATTTAAGTAAAACGTTTAGCCATGTGTTGGGATCCGTGGAAGTACATGTTATGAATGGGAATCTTTCTATTCCAAAGAAGAGTTGTTTTCGGGCATTTTCCATGTATTGTCCGATACAGAATTTGATGGGGTATGTTATTTGTGAGTCGGTGATGATGGGGTTTTTCGAGAAATTTGTAGGGAGTTCATTGTCTATGTTGTTGTTACTAGTCCACTTTTCTATGTTGGGGAAGTTATTTGAGATTGTGTCAAGGTTGTTATATAGGTCTTGTTTTTTGAGGTATTTGCTCAAGAATCTAACCGGGCCTTTATCCGAGGTGTCTTCTTTTTGGAAGTAGTATGGGGTGGCGTGGGCGTGTTCGTGAGGATCTTTGGCATTTTTGCGTGATTTTTCTCGGCCCTCTTCTGCTATTTTATCCGCTTGTTCGTTCCCATCAATATTGGCATGGGCTCGGACTTTGTGAAGGGTTGTGGTTTGTCTTCTTTTTAGTATCATTTGGACCATTGATTCTAGTATGATTTGGTGGGGGTGGTTATTGTGGAGGGTAGGGTGTGACAATTTCGAGTGTTTTGTGGATGGCCATGAGTTCTGCTCTCAGGATATTTTGTAGTCCATGCAGTCTTTTGGATAATTTGATTTCTTTCGCAAAATTGTATATTCCATAACCGGCTTTTTCTTTGCGCCAATTACCCGGGCTAATTTGTTTTGGCCGTTTGAAAGAGCCATCGGTATAGTAGCTATATGCGGGGTCAAATTTTGGTGAGGTGGTGGTTTGGTAGTCCGGGAGGGGTGGGGGGTTAAAAGGTAATCTAGGGTATTGTTGTTGTAACTTAGTTTTGACCATTTTTTGTTTATGTTGATGGGTGTTTGTATAGGTGTCGGTGGGGCCATCTTTGTATATAGCCGGTGTATGTTTAGAGTTTTTTCTATGGAGGTAAGTTCTTCTAGTTGTTCTAGGGTGCCAAAGGTTTGATTTTGGTGGTGTGAGATTTAGATAATTATCCTCTTGGACTGGTGTTACTAGTAGATGAGAATTAATATTTGCATTATTTTGAAAGTTTATTGAATGATTGGTTCCAAGATCTTGAAAAAAATTGTTTCAAAAGTGGAGTAGTAAAGGTTTGAATTAACGGTAATGTCCAAGGAACCAAGGAACTAGCTTCTTGTATATGTGGGATGTTCCTTCCAAGTTGATTCTTTAAAGAAAACTTTTAATGAAATATTTGTTCCTATATTGATATAATAAACAATTCAATCTTCATTTCTAATAAAGATAGTTTGCACGCTTTAATCAAAATAAATTAATGGTGTTTCAAGATTTAACTTTGAACAAGTTGTACTTTCAATTTTTATTATGTTCTTGAATGGAAGCATGAATTTGTTTGGGTGTTGGTGAAACTATTCTAGTTGATTGTTTATAGGGATCTCTTGACAAAATTCTAAAGAAGGTGGTAGAGGTGATAGAATTGAATTGTGATAAGAGTTTGTTGTTACTAAAAATCTATCAAGAGGCACTATATTTTTTTTTCCTTATTTTCAACTAGTTTTTTTAATATTTCTACTCGCTAGTTATCGGTTTTTTTGTATATGCTTATCTATTCTCCCTGTTGGTGCCGTGTATTATTAAAACCGTATATTATTCAAACAATGGTGCTTGAACTGTATCACAATGAAAATTTTAATTTTTACAAAATTTGAAGGCACTTTTGTTTCTTCTTCACATCAATTCTTGATTCAAGATTATCCTATAAATTTTATTTCATGTTTTATTACTCCTTTAAATACATATGGTTTATATACATAATTGACTGGATCATATGAAAATCGATGCATCCAATTTTCTAATGAAAACATATGAAGTTGATATTTTACTATTCAATATTGTGGTCTATTCTCAAAATACATAAATAATTTTCTAATGTATATCCATTCCATGCACTACACCCCTTAAAGATTATGCATTAGGTTGGTTTTTTTTAATTGTCATAGTGAGAAAATTAAAATTAAGTTTTAAATTTTAAATATAATGTTTTTGCAAAAACAATTGAAGTATTAAACTATGTATTGTTTTTGCAAACTTTGGTTAGAATATTTCTCATAATATTTGTAGGAAGGTAGTTGTTAAAGCTTTTAATGAAATGGCTTATCTAAATTAAGTGAATTTTCACACATTTAAATCCTTGCCCATAATATGTCCTTCTATAAACTCAATATAATGCAGCAGAAAGATACAATCTCTCAAAAGATTCACTTATACATACCTCAATTACTTTCTACAGAATTGAGACATGGTCTACTTTGAATATTATTTGCTAATGTACAAAACAAATAGATTTATTTGTTTATTATTTACTTATTTAGACATTGACTAAAAAATCAACAAATTGTGAATGTTTTTTTGTTAGGAGATAAGTTTTTTTATTTTTAAGAGGATCCATTAATCTTTAAGAACATACATCATTCTCCTTATGTTTTAAAATTCTTATTCAAAAGATATGTTTTTAAGTTCTTAATAAAAGAGGACCCCCTAAAAAATATTTTTTAGAAAACACCTATTAAGTTCATTTATTACAAATGTTGTTCAAAAGTCACACTTCTTAATTACCCTACATCTTTGCTACCGCTTAACGGTAACCATTCCCGGGCAACAACGCCAAAAATGTGGTAGAGATATGTTATTATTGATTAATTTTCTAAGAAACTTTGTATTTTAAAAGAAAGTATGAAGAAAGGTCTTTTTGTTTAGCGTTTTAAGTAGCTAAAGGTCAAATGTAGGTATCAAGATAGGTACTTCAACAATTAATGTGACAATGTTACTCTCTTAAAGTTTAATCCAAAAATCTATTTCTTCCAAATTTACTTCTTCCATTTTGTATTATCCAAAATGTATGTGGAAAAGGTATAGTTCAATTTGATAAGTATCCACTTCCATCAACCCAAATTACATGTTGCTATTGTCAAACTGGGTAACAATGTTTCGTAATGTATGCAAATTCTTTGATATTGATCTACTCATAAGAAATCAACTACTATCAAAATGTGTATCAAATGATGCTAGTGTGATGTTGAGGTAGATTTATTTATCTCAAGCAATCTACCACTTTAATATTTAAAATATCTCCATTACCCCGTTACTCTTTTTTTTCTTGTAAGAAATTACATTATCCAAAAGCCATCTACTCTTTTCTTCCTTTAACATTCTTTTAGTACTTATCAATACCGTTTTTAGACTTACAAAATGTAACATTGATTACTTATTACAACAACAATAAATTTATTAATTACTTCAACCATTTCTTTAACTTCATAAAGCTCTGATTTACATCAAATAGGAGTGATCAATCCTTAAAAGAGTTTGCTTCAAAGAAATTATTTAGGTTTTTACTTTTCTAACCAAATACTACCATGCCTTAAATACATTTAAGATCAACTGATGTAGCCAAATGTAAAACGTTGAGTGTCAATACCACTAGCCCAGACCGTGTTACTCCACCCAGACAAAAAATGTGATGAAGATGAGAGGTAATTGGCGCAAGAATAATCAAGGCCAATATTAATGGTTTTTTTTAGGTAGCGCAGAACTTGCTTAACTCCAAGCCAATGTGGTGGAGCAAGGTATGCCATGAATTGAGCAAGATGGCTTACGGAAAAGTTCAAGTCCCAACGAATACATGTGACAAGATACTGCAGGCTTCCTATGGCTTCCTAGTATGGGAAATGTCATGGCAATGACTTCATCTGTGGTAAGATTGGTACTTTGCTCCCGAGAAAACCAAATTCTTGCTTCAAGAAGAGTACAAACTAGTTGACAAGAAATCATATTGAATTTAATCAAAAGATCATATATATATTTATCTTGAGATAATATATGAGATTTAGTGGTACGATTGTCGCATATTTGAATATCAAGAATGTATTCAATTTAGTTATTGTCAGTCATTGAAAAACGTTGAGAAAAGAGGGCTTTAGTGGCTGATAAGTATTGGAGATTATTGGAGACAAGAACCAGATCATCAATATATAATCCAAGGTAAATAAAAAGGTACATTTTTTCTCTTAAAATAGACATTGGAATTGGATTGGCATTTATGGAAACCTTGTGAAAAGAGAAAGTGAACAAGGAATTCATACGAGACTTGAGGTGCTTGTTTAAGCTCATAAGGGGACTTCAATAATTGACATATATTATTCTCAGTACCGGGTTGAATAGAACCTTTGGGTTGTGAAATGAAGATTTCTTCTTGTAAAACACCATTCAAGAAAGTTCTCGTGACATCCATTTGGTGGATGTAATAAATTATCATATTAAGTTGCAAAAGCTAGTAAGAGTCGTAAAGAGGTCATCTTAAGGACATGGGAGAAGCTTTTGGAATAATCAAGGCCTTTTTGTTGAGAGAAGCCGGGGGCTACAAAGCAAGCTTTATATCTGGCAAGAAAGCCATCAGAATTATATATGCGTGAAAAGAGTCACTTGTGCAAATAATGGATCGATTTGGAGGAGGATTGACCAATTCTCAAGTTTGATTGTCAATTAAAGAATTATATTCTCTATCCTTGGCCATTTTTCAATCCCGATCATGATTGCTCGAAAGGGCTTCTACTACAGTAAGAGGCTTAGAGAATTACACTAAGATGCCAAAAGTGTAAAGATTGGTGCCATGGAACTTCGGCGTATGCCACTAGCCTTTTGAAAGAGTATTAAGAAGTCATGGCTGGAGAAGTAGACTCAGATTAAGCTTGCCGAAGATGGGAACATAAATGAGAAGTTGTAGTGGATGGGAAGTTGGATCGTTGATTTGGAGTATCCAACTAAGGTGGTGAAGTGAAAGGTTTTGGGGTTTGTTCTCGAGTCGGTTCTTTAGCCGGTTGATGGGGGACCTCTTGTTGGCTTAAATCAGGAACTTCATGAAAACTATTGTCAGTTAAATCAAGTGAAGTAGTTTAGCAAGTAAAGGAAATATTGCCACTAGACAATAAGTTGTCTTCAAAGAAAATGACATCACAGCTCAAAAAAATATGTTGAGTAGCTGGGTTATATAGTCAATAACCTTTAATGCCGATAGGATTATTGTATTAAATAAAGATGCATTTGACTGTCTTTAAGTCTAAATTCTTTTGGTGTGAATCCAGAAGGTGAGCATAAGTTGAGGAGCCAAAGATATGGAGATCACTCAGGTCATGCTTAAGACATGTCCAAAGTTCACAAGGTGTAATATTTATAGGGCAAAGATATATAAACAATTTTGTAAATAGCAGGTAGTAGCAATGGCTTTGGCCCAAAACGAAGTCTTGAACTGAGTAACATTGATCATATTCCGTGCAAATTTAACAAGTGTCCAATTATTACGCTCAACAGTGCCATTTTGAGCAGGATTGTAAGGATTTGTAAGTTGACTGCCATGTTGCAAACAATAATTATCAAAGGTATTTGATGTAAATTCTCCGCCATTATTTAAACAATGGATAAGTATGGTATATTTATGGAATTTAATTTCCACAAGTGTTTTATATTCTTGGAGATGTTGTAAAACTAGTGATTTCTTGGTTAGGAAATATATGGAAGTAGGCCTTGAAAAATCGTCATTAAATATGAGGAAATAAAGAGCGCCACCAAGTGATGGTGTGCTCATGGGTCCACATAGATTAGTGGAAATTAGAGAAAATGGGACTGCGGGGCCTGTTGTGAGGTCGGTTGGATAAGGTTGTTTAGCTTGTTTTCCAAAGAGACGACCTTCACATAATGGCAAAGTGGATTTGAGTGGTGGTAGGCCTTTGGCAAAATCTTGAGAGTTCATGAGATTGAAAGAAAAAATATTTAGATGTCCAAGGCCATAATGCCATTTATGAGTTTCAATATCTAATATTTGTAAAGTAGTTGCTGAATAGTTGGAATCGGAAGGTGTTATTCCAATACCAAGAGAAAATAAATTGCCTTGTTTAGTGATGCTTAATGACAGTTGCTTACTTGATCCTAGTGATGTAGATTGAATTAGACATTTGGTACTAGTGAAATCAATAACAGTGTTTCCAGTTCTTGTAATTTGAACAAAGCAAGCAAATTCTTGGCTAATCCAGGCACATATAAAACATTTGGGACTAATAAAGTTCGTCTAGTTGTGAGTTGAAGAAGAATAGATCCATAACTAGCACTCTGGGAGCTGTTAGCTCCAAGAAGAATAATTCGAGGGGACTCGAGAGCTTTGTAATCACAAAATAAATGTTGCATCGTTGACATATGTTGGCTAGCACCTGAGTCAAGATACCATTGTGATGGTATTGTTGAATTAGTGACTATTATAGCTGAAAAAAGTAGAGTTGTTCATCAGCCGAGAAAGTGCTAAAGTGAGGATTTTCTTTTTCTTGGCCATTTTCTTGATCACGCTTATTCTTGCAGCATTCAAGAGCTTTATGTCTAGGAATATCATAGTGACTAGTGACAAATTATTTGTGAACATTTATTGTTTGGATGAATATTCATTGAATTTTTTTTTATGTGATGGTGATTGAAGCGTGGAAGTATTAGGCTTTTGAAGCTGTTGAGTCTTTGACAATTTATTTGGATATTGTTTGACAAACTTTCCCTTGAAATAGAATGCACTGGATTTGATTGTATCATTTTTAGATTGGTTTGTTGAATTTTGTTGTAGTATATTGGACAACAAAGTTGTAAAGTGAGATTACTTATGCCACCTTGAGCAGCAACAAATGAACTCTAGGACATTGGCAAGGCTCCAAGTAAGAGATTGACTTGTTGAGAGTCATCAAAAGTGCAAACAAAAGTGGCTGCTTCTTGGAGTGTGGCTTGCCATTGTTCCAATAATGAGATTACATCATTAGTTTGAGACATTGTCATAAGACAAAGTTGTTTATGTAGATGAACCTTGGATGCTTTATTTGATCTTTTATAAAGTTGTTTTTATGTGATCTCATACTTCTTTAGATGTATCAAGAGGATATAATGATATTAATTGCTTTTCTCCACAGTGAAGAAGTATATCAGAACGAGCCTAAGCATCTTTTAATTCCAGGCACTAAGATTATTGACATTAGTGGTTGCATGTTTGGCTTTGTTGCCATCAACTACATTCCATAATTTGGAACATATGAGTAACATTTCAAGCTATATGCTCCAAGTAGCATAGTTGTTTGCACTAAGTGAAGAAATATTATAAGCTCGTGAAGCTCTACTTGAAGAAGATGAGGCCATTATTGAAATAATAAAATTCCGCCTATTCTTTAGGTTAGCTATTATTGAGCAAAGGATCAGAGGAACTTATGCTCTGATACTATGTAGAATCAACACCATAAGTTGAAGATGAAATATATTAAAGATGATTCATATTGATCATAATGATGATGATACAAGGATTAAAAAGAAACATATATCAAGTGAAGAGCTATGTATGTAATTAAGTTAAAAGTGATTGTTGGTCTTCCAAAGAGGTGTGACATTAAGTTGCATACGTAAATAAAGATTTAACACTCCCTGTTAAGCTGGAATGTGATCTAACAAAACACATGTTAGAATCTATTTATCTAAAATAGGCAAGTTTACTAGTGGATTGGTAAACTTGATAGTTATGGCACTGGAGGAAGAAATTTTCATAGCGTTTTCAACCACCCTTAGAAAGAATCACATGATGATGGAGAGATGTTGTCGGAGGTTGGAGCTCCACAAAGGTGTAGAATGTACATCACAACGTGGTAGTATCAAAAACAGAGGAGATATCCATGGGGCCATAATTTGTCAAAAGACCTCACATTCGACGTATACATTGCCTTTATAGTCTCAGCAAAAAATCCAAATATTAACCTCTCCGTTTTGTCTTCAAAGAGAGTCTGGGAGATGTATAAATGCTTTAAAGATCAAGAGTGTAAAACCCTACTAAAGAGGTTGGTACTACAACCAATTGAATACATTGTGCATACTCCTATAGAGAATGGAACTAAGGACGATTTTACACTTGGACAAAGGTACAAAGTGCTACTAGCAATTTGATTGGTCTAAAGCCTCAAAATCAGCCTTGGTCGGGACCTTGAGCTTTCACACTTCGACCAAAGCTCGAGACGTCGAGGACATCTAAATGCCTACATGGCAACACTTTTGGGGGTTTTGGCGCCAAGAGTTCGGTCCCTTGAGGAAGATTTAGGTTTCTTCTCGTTTGGACCAAACTCTTGCCGAGGTGCCAAACATTTTTTCATTAAAATATTAAAAATTGACAAGATCTCAACCGTCAAATCAAAACAATAACTTATTTTGTTCTAAACATTTTTACACAAATTTTTATTCCAACTTTTTATCCAACTTTTTAACCTGAATTTTTTTATTCTAATTTCACTTGATCTTTTATATTCCAGGTATAAAAATTCAGTTGAAAATTTGATTACTTTTGTAATGTGTATGTTGACCATTTTCTTGAACCTTTTTCTAGGCTCGATGACTAAAGAACATGCGAGGAAAATTAAAATATAAGGACCTTGAAGAAGTGAAAGCTGACTTGGGATTTGTCAAATAGTTTGAGTCATGGCCTCTCATGGCCTCTCGGTACCTTGGGCTTTCACTCTACAAGGTCCCAAACTCCACAAATTGCATACTTTAAAAAAAAATTGAACTCTAAAACTTGGCACCTCGGCATAGTTTGATCCTTTGGTACCTTGGTCCAAGTGTGAAACCCTCTGAGGCGCTACACGGATTGTCATTTTTGCATGCAGGAGTAGTGGAGGGTTTTGATTGAGTAGGGAGGGGGATTTATACACAAGCAAACTAAGATGATGGTGGTGAAGGATGTAGGATTGTGTAGCTTCAAAAGTATCAAAACTAGGAATCGTGGGCAAACATTGCATAGTAGGTACTTGTAAACTTGGGCAAGCAGAATAGAGGAATAGGGCTACATCTATAGCTATAAATATCTTGGGATGTTTGAGCGGTGACAAACAACGTTTGTGGTATTCAAAGATTGTTATTTTTACATCAGTAAGTCACTGCAGATCATTGTTGGTGAGTAGAAGAAAAAACATCACTCCACCATTTAGCATGTATTTCTAGGAAGTTCTTCCAAATATGGATTTCTATAACATATGCCTCACAACATGAATCACTCAACTTATAAGTGAAGCTCCATCATTTTTACGAGTGTGGAAAGTGCAGTGCATAGGTTGCACAAGATGAGCAATGATGATTTAAGCTTAAGAAGCTAGTGAAGAACGTGCAAGATTTAACCCACCATGTACAAAACCTAAATAAAAACATTATGAGTAATCTTTTGTGTGATCAAGGACTACAAAAAAGGCCTTCTCTTTCACAAAGGAGAAAAAAAATGTAAGAAGTTTGCAACAAAAAAGGACTTTGACCTGTATACCTACAGATGATCCAAAATTAGTTGAGGTTACTCAACCGCATCTTGGATAAGAACTACTTCAGGCTGGTGAAATCTTATGTAACTAAGCTCATGGAGAGGACGGACAAAGCCTCTGAGTGAAGTAATACTTTTATAGAGTGGTGAATGGCATCCTACATTCTTGGACAATTGCCTATACAACTGATTGGTTGGAAGAAATGCGATAGTGATGAATGCCATCCATTGATTGATGGTGGTCCACCTGCAAGAATTACCAACGGATTTATTGAATTTGTAGGTGCAAAGGAATATTTCAGCAACGCTTAATGTAGATTTTTTGTGTTTGAAAATGTCTTAAACGTTGCTATGGGGGCAGCATGGACAACTTTGAGGCAAAAGATGGTGTTGAATTGGTGATATATAAAACATCTTATTGGTTATCAAATTTCATTATATCAATCATATTGTGGGAGATCTTTGTCATAAAATTTGTTGAATATTTGGTTAATACGAGGCTCATCTTATAGTAATTGCATGCCCTTGGAAGATCTTTATTCAAAGTGATTATCATTTCTACATAATACTCCATTCTCACATAAAATAAACCATGATGCTATCTTATTAAAAGTCAATAAAGAACACAATCATGTAAAAATGAATCACTTGGATGTTTGGAAACTTGGAAATAAATTTCTCAGATTAAAGGCCGCTTCACACTATGCCTAAGTCGAGTGACCATCCGTCAAAATGAGTGGAAAAACTATGGCAAGAGGCCAAACTTTTTTGCCAAAAAAATACATTAAATAATATAGATTGAAGGTTTGGCGAGTTGTGGTGTGAAGCCCCAAAGGCCAAGTCCAAAGTCCAAACCCCGTATCATCACGCCAAAAAAAACCAGCCAAAAAAAATCAGCCCAAAAATTCGGCCTCTTTCATCTAACGGTCTAGATCTTATCAATTTTTGATTATTTTATTTCAAAAATCGACGGACTCTCGATTGTAGTTTGGATCGACTAAAATGGGCGACCCAAGTTTTGCTCAAGAGGTCGTTGCTTTGGTGCCAAAACAACCCAAAAGTGTTGCCATGGAGGACGACGATCTTTGGAGTTTGGGAACAAGTGTGAAGGCCCAAAGTCCAGACTTTGGCCATTCTAGCAATCTCATTGGTGGAAATCGACGGCCACTCGACTTAGCCACCAAGTGTGAAGCGGCCCTAATTCTCGACTCTTCTCTCGCTCTCTCATTCCATAGGAGACTGGAAAAATTAAGAATGAACAAATACTCTCATTGGAAAAACTAGTACACTTTCTTTGTACCTTTCCAGTGTCCACTCATATATCTCATACCACTACAATACCACTACAATACCACTATGATACCACTACAATCCACTACGATACTACTATGATACCACTACGATACCACTATGATACCACTACGATACCACTACGGTACCACTATGATACCACTACGTTACCACTATGACAGCACTACAATACCATAATTAACCTAGCAATGCTTGGTTGAACGGAGGTGCTCAGTTTTTTAAATGCACAAGAAAAAAACAAACTTGTTCAAACTTGAGGTGACTTTCAACCTACGATATGCAGTGGTCACTTTGAGCATCTACTTGCCTAAGTATTTATTTTCCAAATCAAAGTGGTTCGGACACAATGGGAATCACCTTGGCATCCCATGCGTACCACCTTGGCATTACGTGGGTATCATCTTGGCATTCCATGGATATTACTTTAGCATTATATGGATATCACCAAGATAAATCTCTTGAATTTTTGAGAAATTTTGGACATCCTCCAGTATAATCAGCCCTCTTCAAATGTTACCTCTTTACATGTTATAACCTCATATATGGCATTGAAATTGACATTTCCTAATTCATTGATTTTACTTCTATAATTGTTAAAGTTAAAAATATCAAAGAAATTTTGGGGCAATAGATAAGAGCAGGGGTAGTAAAACATAGTGCAAGGTAGTAAAACTCGTTGGGTAAAACACAACTAGGGTTTTGGGTGACTATTCTGGATGAAAATTGGCATGATGGATGAAAATATTGGATGAAAAGAGATAAATGTTAAAATTGATATGTGTTACGGTTTTAACCCTTGATGGACCAAGTGTCAAAAATCGACTCTTTGAAAGTTTGGTCATGTTTCTATGGTGTCAGTTTCTAACAATCCTCGTTGAATTTTTAACTGTAGAAGGGCTTTATTGAAACCTTGATGAGAGAACAATTTTTTTCTAAATCTGACATTTAATGAAAAAGTTTTAAGGTTTTGAATTACCAATGGGGAGAGCGGGCACGTCGGGCACCTTCAAAACTTTTGCTAGGACATTCTATTGAACGTGAGATTTTCAATACTAGCAAGTAATATTATTTCCCATCATATTGTCAAAAAAAAAATTGTCTTTAGTGAAAAATAGCATATTAACCCAAATCAAACATTTTCACACATTGTCACACATTGTCGTGCGAGGTACCAAAAAGCTTCTTTTGTTCCACATAAAACTTAGAGATCTCCATATCTTTTACTATTTAATTTTTTCCACTACAGTATGTGATGTAAACCTTCTTATTTACCATTCAAATTATTAATCCAAAACATATTAAGTTCACAAAAAATCAAAACGTAATTCGGCAATTTTTGAACCTCCACTCTTTGCACATTTGTTTTGAATATGCTACACCCTCCGTTTCTTCTAAAAAATGGTGCATAAGGAACCAACATCATGTCTAAAAAAATGGCGATGGATTTAGACCATGTGTAGCATAAGAATTTGACACAAAGTGTAGTCAAAGTATATTGATCCACTCAACACAGGGAAGAAAATGAACCATTTTCTTGACTTCAAAACATTATAATATTTCAATCCATGCACTCGAAGTGTGTAAAATTTTGTGAGTATGTTATTGAATAAGTATGAATTGAGATCCTTGAGTTAAAACTATAAAAAAAGTTTCTGCTACCTTCCATACTCATTGCACTAGAATTAATGGTTTTGAAGTAAAACTGTCAAAGTAATTTAGAAGCTAACCCTTGAACATCATTGAGGAACTGTATGTATAGCCTATAGGGACATATTTTACTCTGTAGAATTATAAAAAAATGTACTGAAGTTTAGAAAGACTTACACCTTCGGATGGAAAATTCTTTAACTAATATCTTTCATTTGGAGGTCATTTCAATATTCCAATCTTATCATGTTCAAATGCGACATTGTATGTGTAGAATACGATGGCCACCAACGGCACCTTTTGACGTTTAACCCTTAAACGTCAGCCAAAAACTGTATACTTAGGCACGCATCTTACTCTGTAGAATACAAAAAATATATCAAAGTTTAGCAAGACTTACACCTTTGGATTGAAGATTCTTTAACTAACATCTTTCATTTGGAGGTCATTTCAATATCTCAACCTTATCATGTCCAAATATGACACTATACATGTAGAATACCATAGCCATTAGCGGCACCTTGTGACGTTTAAGGGTTAAGGGTTGATATCAATAACATTTAACCCCTAAAGGACCAAGTGTCAAAAATAGGCTTTTTGAAAATTTGGTCAGGTTCCTATGGTGTCAAATTCCAACATTCCACTTTGATTTTTTTTTAGAAAGACATTACTAAGGCCTTAATGGGAGAATAATTTTTTCCAAAATCCGCCATATAATGAAAAAGTTATAGGGTTTTGAATTTCAAATGGGGAGAGCGAGCACTTGAGGCACCTCCAAAAAGTTTTACTAGGACACTCAATTGAATGTGAGATTTTCAATACTAGGAAGTCATATATTGTCCCTTCATATTGTCAAAAAAAAGTTCTTGTCCTTAGTGAAAAATAGCATATTAACCCAAGTCAAACATTTTTCACACATTGTCACACATTGTCGGGCAAGGTACCAAAATAACTTCTTCTTTTCCTTATAAAATTTCGAGATCTTCATTTTATTTTTATTTTTTTGGTTCCACAACAATGTGTAGTGTAAATCTACTTATTGAACATTCAAAATATCAATCTAAAACATATTAAATTCACAAAAAATTAAAACAAAAATTGGCAATTTTTGAACCTCCACTCGTTCCACAATTGTTTTGAATATGCTACACCCCTCCTCTACCTCTACAATTTGGTGTATAAGGAACTAACATCATGCTTAACTCAATGATAATGGATTTAGACCTTGTGTAGTGCAAAAATCTGGCACCAAGTGAAGTCAAAGTCTATTGATCCACTGAACGTAGGGAAGAAAATGAACCATTTGTTTGACTTTAAACACTATAATCTTTCAATCTCTGCGGTCAAAGTTTATAAAATTTTGAGGGTATGCTACTTAATAAGTCGTATTTGAAATCCAACGGTCAAATCTAGAAATCGAAGTTTTTGTTTCCTTCTTTATCCATTGCACTAGAATCCAACAATTTTGAAGTGTTTTGGGTGTGAAACTGTTTCGCTACCTTAGGGGTTAAAGAGGGTATGTACGAAAGTGACCAGTGCATAGGGATGATCTCCTAGGCCACCAAAGTGACCTAAACTGCTCCGAAGCTAGCGATCACACATGGCGCGTTAGCATGGAACGCAACCAAAACGGTGGCCACGGACGTCACGAGATGCGGATGGCCCCACCTGCGCAGGCCGCAACTTCTGATTTCCCCACCACGCGACCACTCCGCCCGGCCACCTCGGGCCTCCCGATCCATTGCCCGTGTTCTTTACATCACTGACGTCAATCAGGGACGTGGGGCCTCCATCCACAAGGGCCTCGAGGAGACGTTACTTCATAGAAAAAATTCTATTTTTACCACATTGTTTGTCAGGTTTTAACACTAATCGGGTAATCTCAGTCTATATGGTAAAAAGGCGACTTTGCAACATGGTAATTCAACACATGGTAATTTGAAATGATAATTCGAAATGGTAATTTGAAATGGCAATTTGACATGGTAATGTGGCATGCTAATATGAAAAGGCAATTTGAAAAGACACTTTAAAAATGTAATTTGAAATGCTAATTTGAATTGGAAAATTAACATGGTAATTTGAAGTGACTTCACATATGTCAATAACACAATAATTCTGATTTTTTGTGACCTCTGAAGTAGTAAAAAAACACACACAAATTGCAATGGAATTCACATGTGAAATGCAATGCAATATTTCTAAAGGTTGTATAAAAAAAATATTCCTCAAAAAAGAGGTTTATATTTCCATATTTTCTATTCAACCAAAATACATGCGATTTCAAATATTGCAATAGCATCAGGTAGAGAACAAATAGAATAAAAAAGCTTTCATAGTTCAAGAAAGCTTCTTCACAATGTGACGAGGATGCTTCAAATTCTGGTCATATTATGTCACAAAGAAAGTCCAACACAAACACATCACATTCCACTTAACATAGATACAACCTTTGCACAAAATACGTGAGTTCTACGCGAGATTCAACCATGAGATAAACGGTGAGAATCAACCACTTATTTAAAAAATCAACATAAAATTAACCATAAGAAATGAGCAATGAAAATTAGCCACAAATAATCAAGCAAAAAAATAGACACGAGTACAACCATTACACTAATAATGATTGATTCAATCTTCACCAACAAATGAGTTCTAAGTGAGAATCAGCCATGAAATCAGCCATGAAAATGATTACATAAATTAAACAAAAAAACCCAACCACCAAAGTAAAATTCAATTACTTACGTCATGGTTATATGAAAGAGCGGGGATGCCATTAAGAAATACGCCCTCTAACCTTGTATTGGCAAACAAAGGGTCAGCCAAACGAAATCCAATCCCAAAAAATCAAAATACTTCTATAAATGTTCTACAAAAAAAAACAAGAACTTCAAGACTACAACATCAAATTTAGATTGGAAATTGAATAATAAAATTAAGACAAAATTGAGAAGCCGTACTTGATTAGAAGAGTTTCTTGATGTTTTCCAAAAACAAATGTTGCATCTCATTTCGTGGTAGAGGGGATTTGCAATCCCAACCTTGAACTTCTTTAGAGCCCACACCACAACAAGATCCAAAAAAGATGATAGTATTTTGATTGATCCACATCCTTCTTGAATTTAATTGCAAATTCAGGAAATGTCATGGCAACAAAATCTGATATGTTGGGTAAGACATCAAAATTTTTATCAACACCCATTACAACCATGGCTACAGTCTTTTTTTAGCCTTCTGTAAGAGCTTTTAGCTTCAAACCCTTGTACACAAGAGAGTCCGCATCATTCAAATACAACTAGATACGTTCTTCCACATCCTCTTTCTTTGAAAACTTCTTATTCTTCTTTCTACACACATCGTCCAAAATTGCTTCCACAACTTTGCAACCTAGTACTCTTTTGCGCTTGTGAACATCCTATAAAATACATAGACATTCAGTAATTAGAATACACATAACTCATTAATATGACCAACATCAAATTAAATTAAAAAATTCATTTTGCTTCATTTTTCAATTAAAAATCATACCTCAGTTGAGCACTGGGCAACCACACGCTCAATTCCCTCCATAGAATTGTTCTCCACCTCAATTGAATTTTCAGATTCATCATACAAATCCATACGTTCTTTGCCGTACTATTTTTTCGAAGATTCTTGCGTTTGTTTTCTACTCACATTGTCCAAAATTCCCTCTACAATTGTGGAGCTTGGTGCTACTTTGTGCTATTGAATAACCAATAAAAAACATTCAGAAATTAAACAATTAGAACAAACATAATTAATGAATATGACCAATATCAAAGAAAATCCAAAATTCTCATATTGCAAGAATGTACATATAAAAGGCATACCTCAAACGGGTTGATTGCAACCACAAGTTCAATTTCCACCGGGGCATCGTTCTCCACTTCCATTGAATTTCCAAGAGCACACAAATCATCTTTCGGAAGATAATTGCTGGATTTATAAATACCAACAATAGCAATTTTGTTATCTTTATTCAAGTTGTCAGCTTCAACATCTTCTATAGCATTTGTCTCCGATAGCAGAAGATTATCCAAAGGACCATTCCTAAACAAGTTACATAAATCAGAATTTCAATTTCAATATACAAGAAAGGGAACATTAAAACAAATATTAGAAATACAAAAAGAAAAAAATAGTATACCTGATTCTATAATGCTTGTAATTCTTGAACCATCGATAAATGTAATCGACTTGCCACCGCACATGGAGAACAACTCCACTTGAAGTAAAGAGAAGTAATGCAAGGCTAGGTCCTCTTGCCTTGATGTACTCCTTCACTACACCAACTGTGTCTTTTCCACTTTTAAGACTTGAATTTTAAACAAATTTCCTGGATTAGAAAACCATGAACGCACCACTCTTATATTTTGATTGTATACTTTCCACTGCAAAAGAAAAAAATTCCTTAAAAAGACCTTACCCCATGAGATATTTCCCTTCAATCCCTTTGGTTTTTTTCCAAAGATATGATCATAAAGCTCACTCTGTGTGAATGGCTCAGCGATATCTCCAACATTTATTTTGATCACGCTATTGTTGATGCCTTGAATGAAAAGATTAAAAAAAATATTTCAATAAAATAAATTATTGAAATTTTCAATTCTTTATCAAAATCAACGAAATTAGAACTTACGTGTACAAGAGGCAACTTAGAACTAGTCCCTTTGAAGTAGACGCGAGAGCAACTATAGAATTCGCAACTTCCATTTTCTCCGAACCATCACCGAGATTTGGAATCCCTTGTTCATGTTACGCACCATCAACTCCATATGGTATGACAAGTGATGTTACAATTCTTTCTCTCTTGCCATTGTCTCTCCGCAGCAGTAGCATCTAGAAGAACAAAAGGTACAGAATGTTAAGATACCAAAGATCCATCTTCAAACATGATATAACCAAGATTTTTAAATACATGATAAAATTACATATCCATATCAATGTACAGTATCCACCAACAAGTTTACGTTCACAGCACTCATTTTGCATAAACAAGACACTGGTCTCCAATTTCAAATTGCCACCATTTGCTCAAAAATGATCCAAATCACAAACCGCAAAGTGCATCGGAGAGATAATGAAATCTACTTTATTAAAATATTAGGAATTTACACAAAAAATTATAGATTTATATGTAAATATAGCATTTTTTGACAAACTATCTATCATCTAGTGCTACCACCATTAGCTTTTATTACAGCCTTCATACGATGAGGCATGGTTGCAAGGAGAACTTCAATTGTCTCTAAAGACACCTCTTCCCATGCCCTTTCAATTGTGTTGACTAATTCTTCTTTATTTTGCGGTAGCTCTTCTTTTTGGATAGTATCTTTCACAATCTTCCATAGGTTTTCAATGGGGTTTAAGTCGGGAGAGTTTGCAGGCCATAAAAGCTTTCTCATGCCATGCGCTTGCCTCCAATCACTTGATTCTTTGCTACGATGCACCAGGGCACCATCTTCCATGAGTATAAGTGTCTGAGGGTGATCGTGGAGAAAATAGAAGCCACTCAAGCGACTTTCATAAACTACATCAACAAAGTCCCTACCTTTCCGTCTATCCGGTGGAATTATAACAAGTAGGCACTTGTCATAACCGGTGAATGCACCCCAAACCATCACTGATGAACGACCGGATTTGAAAGATGGTGCTAAACAATCCAAAGAAAAACGTTCACGTTACTTTCGCCATACCTTCACGGCGCTCGACCTTTTCTCAGTTTCAAATGAAGATTCATCTGTCCATATTACGTTCTTCCAATCAGATATTGTCCAATGTCGGTGTTCTTTGGCAAATGCCAATCTCCTTGCCATGTGCTCTTTACTTAGAAACGGCTTCTTTGCAGCAACCCGGTTAGAAAATCCGATATTGTTCATCGCCTTCTTTAATGTGGTGGGGGAAACCTTCACATGCATCTTCTCTCTCATTGCAGCAAGTGGTAAGCGTCGATTCTTAGATAAAATACGACCAAGTACCCTCTTGTCACGCACATTGAGCTTTGGAATCCTACCACTTGACTTTAATGGTTGTGTAGTTCCACGCTCTTGAAAATTCTTCCAAATAGTAAATACTGTGGACTGTGTCATTCCTAATTCTGTTGCAATACGATGTGTTGACATGCCAACAGTACGCATACCAATGATCATCCCCCTCTCACCCTCACTTAGCATTCTAGTCTTCATAGCTCTAAATCCCACCAACAACATCAATAAAGTCAGCAACAAAACACCTCTTATTTCATGACCATATCCTTTGAATTAATGAAGACAACGTCACCATATACCATCTCAATTCACTATTTTGCTCATCATGGCCAGTAGACCATATTACATAAAGCTATGAAAGACCATTTGAGTTGAGAATGCAAGCATGAACACTTACCAATCTGAGTGAATTATTTTCTCCCAGTTGAGCACTCCCAGTTGATGTTGAGCTGATCCAGTTGATGTTGAGCTGATCCAGTTGATGTTGAGCACTCCTAGTGATGCTCAGCACTCTCACTTGATGTTGTACCCACCAAAATCCTCAAGGAGTAATGAATCCTTCAAATTCTACTACTGGTGCAAAGTTGCAAGCTCAAGAAATAACACCATTAGAATTGTAACTACTCACCAAAAACACTCACAGAATGTATCCACAAGTTCCCCCATTGCTTGAATGAAGCATGTTTTGTGTTGAAAGGTTCTTGAAGATCCATATATAAAGCTCAAACTCACAAAAATCTAAACTGTGTTGTCTCAAGAAGAGTGGATGTTGTCTTCACATTTTAGGAGCCACAAACACAACTTGGAGAGCAATTAATGCAATCTGATTTTTCTCATACACATGGCTGAAATTTGTATGTTAATGACATGTGGAATGTAGTTAGCTTGTTTTTAAACAAACATGTGGCAGTTTCGTGAAGTTTGGAGTTGTTAATTGGGAGATTTTATTTTTCAAAGTTACAGTTTTTTTTCACTGGAACTTGGAGTTCGAAAATTTGAACATAAACTTGTTGGTGGGTACTGTACTATACGAAAATAACTCAGTTGACATTGACTTGATGATTGAAACCCCATACGATCCTCCAGGGCAAAAGGTGTCATAACTCAACCTATCATCATCACCTTTCAGAAGACTACCATCATCCAAAATAAGAACATCAGGTTGAAAAACCAAGAAAAGATTGGAGACTCTAATTTTATTCTTCAAAATACCAACTAGATTCACTTTGTAACACTTTGATGTATCAAGAATATTATAAAAGATAGCTTTGTTAGATGACTCCATTGCAAATAATAAGAACAATAATACACAAGTATATAAAGAAGCACAATGAGACAAGAGAAAGAGGCATACAAAGACAAGAGAAAGAGGCATGCAAAGACAACAGAAACATAGAGGGAACAAAACAAAGTTTTGAAGATGCCCATACCTATCCATGAAGATGCAATTTAAAGCAAACAAGTTGCATTCTATCCCTTGGGATGCAAACGCTATCCCTCAAAGGCGGTTGTCAAGCCATCTTCATAAATGACCTTGGCCCACTGCCCACTGTCGCCAGCCCAACACAACCCAAATTTCAAGATTCCAACCATATTCAAGTGGACACATGTCACATTTTCTGTAATTAGTCTTTGTAAAGCATGTTTACAAATATCGACAAGTAAAAAGCGCAATTACTAGTGACTATTCTATTGAAACTATTTAATATAATTCATAATTTTGAATAAATTTCTCAATAAGATAAGGTGTGAAGCATTCAAAATCTGGAAAGATTTTTATACTCCTATTATTGATTCAGTAAATGTGCAACAGTGAAAAGAAGTATTTTGCAATCTTTACAAGAATTGATAAATATTGTTATGTCACTACACTAAATAACTCGCTCACAATCAGTGTATATTTCACATTAACTGTACATTAATCATCATTTTTAGTGTACAAGTCAATGAAGTTTCATTGGTTATGGAAGTCATCCCTCTGGGATTGGGATTTTTGGCACTTTTGACCTCAAATGGCTTGAACCAAAAACAAAAAGAATAACTAAACCATGATAATATGAACTAGCAATAGGTACCATATGAATATAGTTCCACACATGACCAAGTACGCAAAATCGAACTCACATGGCCTCCTGGCAGAAGCGAAGAGAATTAAACAAAGAGAGAATTTATGTGCCATGTAAATGATCATGCAAGGAACTATTTTCCAAAGTCATATATGAGTAGATACTATTACCAGTATCCCACCAGCGGCACCAGGTTCTTGCCGCAAGGCACAAATTCTTTTGTCTCATCGGCATCATCTTCGTCTTCGTCGGTAAAGGAGGCACAAAATCTCTAGAATCATACCTGGAGGAGACAATTCACACTAGTGATCAAGACTTGCGATTCCTAAGTTTTGGAGGAAAATCCACAAAAACGTAAGAGATGAGGATCACAAGAATGTCACATAGCTCACCTCCATTCACCGTCCTCTTGGTTCAGAGTTGGCACATCATAAAGCGCAGGCAATGGAATATAGATGCCGACATTCTGAAGCTCGAATGCTCTTGAGGCCTCATATTTGATGTGGACATATGATTCTCTATCAGCTACTAATGGCCAACACTTGACTGAAACAAGGCAGTTCAAAGACAGATATCTCAATAATCCTAGCCAATAGAATAAAAGAAAAATGCAAAACAAGGTGCATAGATGACAACCGAAGAGGCTACAACCACTATCATTCAATAACATGTAAACTAATGATCACAAAAATGCATAAAAGAACATACTGCTGAGCGGCACTAGTGAATTTTGTTTTCTTTGCATGCGCCACTTCAAGATACCCATAGGATTACCGGCTATGAATGACCTACTTCCGTCCTTAAGATCCAAGACATTCTTCTCTGAGTAGAAGTTTTTATCAATATTTGGGTGCATCTTGAAGTTGATGCTCTGTTTGCGCTTGACTCAATTTGCGCCGAGAGGAAAAAACACACGTGATGCTCTACATCAAGAAAATCTAAATCTGTAGATATAGTAACGTTCATGAGGAAGGATTAAGTACGTGGACCAGAATGTAAGCATCTTCTTATTTTTGCACCACAAGAGACATATTACCCTGCACCTCAAGATTCTCAAAACCACCATCATTTTTAAAAATAGCCACGAGCTTCTCCTCTACACCCATCAAAATGGGATCTGAACTGATGGGTGCAGCGGCAACTGCTCTAATTGGTCCAAGTTTAAGGTTTTCCATAATAACTTTATCCTCGGCTTTCAAAGACTCCAAGAATTGATTTGTCTTCATTGACTTGCCATGCCACCCTTTGAATGAGCAGCGGTGCCACGAGCTGAAAACAAAAATATAGAAATAAGTCTTCGTCTATAAACAACGAGGATTAAAGGAGGAAGATGTAGCTGAGTAAACTAACCAGGTGGTTTAAAGGCATCGGTATCAAGGCCAGATCTAAAGCCAGAAGTATCGTCATCCAAACTACAGGCGATTCACAATCACACTCAAACCAGGAAGAAATTACTGACTGCAAACGGAATTAAGAAAGCCTCGTTAGAAACTAGAAACCTCGCCACCTATACACCACACCTATCAAAAAGAGCGAACAAGCGCCATATGACTTTCACCATCTGCTAAATACAAAACAAGCGCCAAATCAACCTCACATCAGGTCTCCTTACAAGAAACATCGGCACCGAAACATCATATTTACCAAAAAGAGCAAACAAGCACATAAAAATTTCAATACAAAAATCAGGCACCATTTCAACGTCAATGACAGAGATGGCAAGGGAAGTAGACGTGAGAAACTTACCGCAACAAGCGATGGTGAAGCTTTAGAAAGGTGACAACAAGGAATTGCAGCAATGATGGTCTGTCGAAACAAATGAGAGATGGCAGGAGTGGAATTAAGGCGGAAATGGCCACCATCCATGGAACCGCCAAAGCCGTTGACAAACCCGATAGAACGTTACCCATTGTCGGCATGTATGGAACAAAGTTTCCATTGTCGCTTCTTCTCTTCTCCATCTGCATCTCATACACAACAATTTCAACACAATGTCACCAGTTTGTTTGACGTGCAACAAGTATGTTTCTGAACAGTTTTCATAAGATCAATCCCAGCTGAAAAGTACCTCAGTCAAATACTGTACATGGTTGCGTAAAGTATAATAGCATGACTTATCTTTCGTGAATTTTTTTTGCAAAAAAAGATTAGAATTAAATCCAAACAATTTATAGTAAAATATTCAGAAAAGCTGCTGCATACCCTGCTCTTCTCAATCTCGTTTGCCTTGCGCTTTATGAGATCCTTGGTGTCGTTGATTTTGCTCTCAATGATGTGCTTCAGCAGCTGCTCCTCGTGACTCTCCATCTCCACATACTGCTTGACTTGCGAAATAGTGACATTCTCTTTATGTCCTAGAGAAATCACTTCATCGAACGCAAATATAAGCTCAAAGGCCATCCTGCAAATGCATTCCTCATGAAGCGACGGCACATACTCAGGCACTAGCTTCGAGAGCAGCTGCAACGTGTCCCGATCCTCGAGAATGTTACTCTGCTTCTTGGTCACCAGAAGCAGGTACAGCGACTCCATCGACTAGTACACATACCGCACATTGTCCCTCGCCAACACTGGTTGATTGGAATCTGTCAATAAACACAAAGATTAGAATCAGTAAGCTTCCTTTACGGTACCATTCATGACCAAATGCCAGAACTCTTCTATGTTACAAATCCAAACCAAAAGTCTTTACAATCGCGTACCTGCATGTGATTTGGCCCAACACAATATTGTGCAACATTGTCATAAGCAAGGAGACGAGCCTAGAGCACGCGGTCTGGCACGACTTCAATGCCATTCACCACGTGCGAAGGCAAGAACGTCGCTTGCTCAACCTCAGCAAAGTAGTTGGTCGGGTTTTTGTCCAACTTCAACTTACCTACTTCACGAAGTAGGTAGTCCCTGTGGGGCCACACCTGCGCCATGCAACCCAATCTCAGCTCCATGATACACCAAAAACTAGAAAATTTGAAAGTGCGAGATGCATGCAACATACCTTGGTCAAGTCAAATGGATAGCATCGGTACAACGGCGCGTCCTCGAGAGGCATAACCTACACCTTAAACATCTAGGACGGGCCATTACCGTTCTAAATGTTCTGGAATAGGTCCTCGATGGAGTAGTCGGGGTTGATTCCCGCAAGCTCCACGGCTTGCTCGTAGGTAATGTTTTAATTCTATGGTTGCTGAAGAAGTGAAACTCGACCCAATGCGCCTTTCCATCTTTTTTCACCCACTTGAACGTATGGGAGCCATAGCCGTGCATGTGACGGTGGCCATCAGGCACTCCTCATGGGGAGAAAGTAATCAAATTGGAATGGAAACTAGACTCTATAAGCTTTGTTTCACTCGTTGGTCTCAAATTCAAAAAAATATCATTTGAATGACTCGAACACGGTATTAGAGCAAAAGGTAGAAGTTTCTAAAATACACTACATTGAAATCCATGTCTCGAAGATTTTCTTCTCTAAATAAAACATGATTACCTCAACAAGGCAAGTTTCATCATCATCTATTACATACACATTCAATGAATTCTCCAAAAAAAAGAGGATGATAAAGGATCATTCACAAGATTATCATCCTTGAGATGTCATCCGAGAAGTTAATTTCTGGCTCCTTTGACGTTTTAGGGATAAACGGCATATGGGCTCCAAAGTAAAAACAATAACAACAACTACAAGAATCTTATGTTGTCCCTACTCCTTCCAAAAATCTTGTCGTATTTAGAGTTTTCTTGAAAATTTGATTTTTAGAAGGTGGCCACCTAGTGTCAACCAAGAAGACCCGCTCCAGCACCTTTTGAGGACCTTGTGTTCTTTTTTAATCACAAAAGCAAGGTGAAATTCAAAAACAAAAATATTTAGAGGGTAAGAAATCTCACCCTGCGTATTTCATGGACCATAGGTTGGCAGTCGTTGAATAGTACTACAGTGTTACATAGCTCCACCTAGACCTAGGTTCCACATGCACATGTGCATGATTTTTACATCCCCATGTAGCCTCCTCTATTCATGACTGCACCCTAAATCTGTCCAAACCATCACCTAGTTATCCAACCTTGTTGCATCCTAAATTTTGGAGGCCATTATTACATCAACTAATAAAACTAAGGATGCACGATCTAATCCTAGGTCGCCATATTGGATACTTTTAGGAAAACTCTTGTAAGGAAGGCATGCTTGAGGTTATCAATGCTTAAAACAATAACAAGACACTTTTCAAAATTCCAGTCCAACCAATACGCCACCTCCAACAATGCCCCTCTTGCATCTCTGCTTATGAGAGTTTGAAATGACCAGAACTCCCGCCCAGTGACCTACTTGGGTCTCTATAGTTCACAGTTACAGATGAGAAATTTAAAGGTTGTTACTGCATTTAAATATGTACTATATGATGCTACATGTATAAATCCTACAATTACATGTACCAATATTGCAAAACTAAACACATGAACACAAGAGGATGCAGAAGATTAAACCACCCTTACTTCCCATCTTGATGAGCGTCATCCTCCTCCTTCTAAGTTCTTGGCAGGGTTGTTATAGTGACATTGTGTCAATGTCGTGTCGTCAGGTCATGTCATGTCAGACCCTCTCGTCACAACATGATAGAGTCAATGTAGGGTCTTTACCCCTACAAAAGGTAACTTAGTTACCTTGTTGTTGACATGGTGATCCTAGGTGACAAGAATATCTGTCGCGGCAGCCCTAAGTTGCAATGATATCCCACGTATATACCACCACTTTACCGCATTAATTATACCTTTTGATCATGTACACTTCTGTTTGCTCATGTCCGCCCATCTGCCCATCCGCCTCGTCTGCACTAGTCCGCTTTTGTCTGCTCTCGTCCGCCCGTTCGCTCCTGTCCGCTCTCTTCCGCCGTCCGCTTGTCCGCTCTTCTTTTCTCCCATCCGCTCCCTTCCCTCATGTTCGCTCGTCCGCCCTTGTCTGCTCTTGTCTGCCATTCGCTCGTCCGCTCATGTCCGCTTCTTTCTGCCACCGCCCACCTGTCCGACTCCCTCATCTTTGGGCGGATGGGGCGGACGGAGTTCCTAGTCAAACGTAGCTTGAAAGTAGATTTTTGACATCTACAATTTACAAGTTATTGCATGCCTCTACTGGCAAAAAACATGACATTAAATCACCAGCATCTATCTGGAAAATAAACGTCAAAACGATACTTATTCATCCAAAATACAACATAAACAAACCTTTGAGTTGATCTTACATTGACAAAACAGTTACAGCTCTAGCATAAGTCAAAAACACTTTGGCTTGTGCCAAGTCTTTTCACGAGCTGCACCCTCAAATACCCAGCTAGTATAGCCTTCCACTACATGTTATTTGATGCATGATTGATATTATTGGGATTAAGGAAAAAAATTGTTGCACTTTAAAGCAGAAACCAAATTCTCTTCAACTTTGCTTGGATAACCTTTGAATACCATACGACACAAGGGTGCCTATAAATTGGAAAGTGATAAGGAATCCCACATCCTAGTCCATCCCATGGTTGACGTTCCACAAGATATATGGCTATCATCTCCTCTCATTACTAAGCTTGTGCCTACAAACTTGTATGACAGGGAAATGTCCACCCTCGAAAGGGGGAAGTAGTTCCATTCTACTAACCCATGCCCGGTGGGTATGGACTTAGTGGTGGAATGAACGGACACTTTACTCACGCCGGCCCCCTAACGGAGACCGGCGTTCTTCTTCTTATGACAGGGAACATGCATGCCAGTGAGAATGGACACGCCATTACAATATATTACTATTAAAAACAGAATGAAGAAGGACCTCACATGTTTGGCGTTATATTAGTCAGCACTTGGTTTGGGCCTACAACGTTGCTAGTACTGCGCATTATTGTGTGTACTTTGTTCCTGGCCAAAAGAATTCCACCTCCGTAGTTCAGTGCACAACATTCTATGCCCTCTATCATTCTCAATATATACATTTACGTGATTGTATATGTTGCTCACAGCGTAGTTCACCATTTTTCCTTCTACCTTCTGCCATTGAACAGGTGCACTGTTGTCCTTGTTTTATTTCAGTGTAAGGATCAAAGCTGTTGTTTTGGTATAATTTTGTTACTCATAGGGTTTTATATTCTTCTAGTGTAAAATTCCACAATTAAGGTTTTTTTACGAGATCCTAGTTTCATTTTTTGAAAGAAACCGTAAAACAAGTACATATTGTTGTTGTGAATCTGTTGTCAACATTCAATGCCGTCTTCAAATTTTTACAGATATCATGCTTTAATATTTTCTAGTATTCTAGTTGTTTCTTGCAAGAGAATGTGGACATGTTTTGTACATCAACTTCTCCATATGCTAGGTATGTTGCATTCGTAACCTCCACGTTTACTTTTTACATGTATTGATTTAACGCTATCCGGAAGTTCCTATTTTGTGTCCATTTCTTCAATACATCATAATTCATCCATATTCCCAGAGTTGAAACATGCAAGTTTTTGGTATGCCATAACATCATATGTTCTTGTCATGGTATTTTTTGATTATTTTGAACTTTGATAAAAGACAGCAACAAAAAACTAGTGAACTAGTAGTGTATCCTTTAAAGTACCTTTATAAAAGCAAAGTTTCTCTATGGCATAGTTCATATGGTTTTGGGTTTCGACTATTTTAAATATTTCCTTACCACCACCGGCCTTTATTTCATATCAATTTTTTTCTTCTTGCAGTTGAAAAAGCAGATGACATCAATAAAAGTTAATGTCACCATGTGACCACAATCAAGAACATCTTCCTCCTTAGGCTCCAGAACAATTCTTGTCGAAGTAGGCTCCAGTATCATTTCAAATTCAGGTACTCTTGAGGCCAACAACCTTTCAATAAACCTTTGATTCTATTGCACTATAACAACATGAGATTTCATACCGACTTTATCCACAGTTTTTGTCCTTCACTCATAGTGCGTCTCTAATCACTATACCTATACCTTTAGTATTTCCTAAACTCTATTAGAAGCATAGTGACAGCTCCAAAGTACTAAATGATTATCACCCTACCCATATTTTTATTACAAGGTATAAAAAATACTCTAGTTCACCATCTGCACTTTTATATTTAATGAGATTTTCTTGTTATAGTAATAGTTTTTCCAGGGGTACCCAAGTGATGAATTGGACGATGAGTGAGAATTGGCAGCTACCCAAAATCAGGTGCACAATATGGATGTTGAGGGTGATGATGACATAATTGCGCAATGTGTGCCCAAAACTTTTGAGATGTACAATTTCTTAAGTATGCTACATGCAAAATGTAGGCAACAAAAATACTTTTGTTCCACTTGATGATGCTATGTTAGAAGACTCGACCATGCTACTAGAAGGAAGTGTGTGGTCAACCACGTCCAGTATAGGCTCATAGCAATTCGGAGAGAGATGATTCAAGTTACAATGGATCCTAGCAGTCCAATTTCTCATAATCACCAATCACGCCTAAAGATCATGAAGTCTTCAAGGATGATCCTTTCTAGTTTGGAGAGCCGGATTATTTTGAAGACGTTGAAGCTAAAATTGAAGATAGCTTTGAAGATTGCAATCAAATTTGGAACAATGCTTATGGCAATTCCGTCTCTTTCAAAGAAGCTTATCTCTACCACTTTGCTCATATGCCCCTCTTCCTTCACTCCAAAGTATCTATGTTAACTTCTATGATTTTGATCCTAAATTGCGTACGCATATATGGGTCGTGGTCAGGCTTGATCAATAAGATGTTTGTCCTTTAGGACAAGGTCATATTGCCTACTGTGAATGGCTTACCTTGTTCAGAGTACAAAGCGTCAAAGATCTTTAAAAATTAGCCCTCACTAATGAGTCTATAGATGTATGTCCAAATCAATGTATCTTGTTTAGAGGTCCTGGATTCAAGAATTTAGATAGGTTTCCTATCTGTGCTGCTAGTAGAAAGAAACAAGTCAAAAAGAGTTTAGTTCCTCATAGAGTGCTTAGGTACTTTCCATCAATACCTAGGCTTGTCAAGATGGTTAAGAGCCTTATTTTAGCAGATGCATCATGCATTGAAGTACGTTGCACTGCATAAACGTACAGACAACAAAATGACAAGCGTTGCGGACTCTCTAGCGTGGAGGCATGATGATGACACATATTTCAACTTTCCATCCAATCCTCGTAATTTAAGATTGACGTAAGCAACAGACATAATCAATTCCTTTGTTGACAGCACAATACATACTCACTTTGGCCAGTCCTATTGTTAAATTACAATGCTCTTCCTGGCTTACCTTGAAAAAATATTTCGTTATGTTGTCCCTCATTATTTCTGGTAAAAACCCTGTAAGTGGGGAATGTTTTGATTTGTACTTAGAGCCTCTTCTTGAAGAATTATGGAAGCTATGGAATGAAGGTATTCTCATCAGATATGCTACTAGGATTGCTATAGAGTCGTTTCATTACTTGTGAGCTATGTTGTTGTTCACAATACATGATTATCCTGCTTATGGTACAAAGGTTGTGTTTGTTGTGGGCCAATCAATATTTGTTGTTGGTCAAAGGTTTTGAAAAAAAAATGTGTAAGACCATCAACATAGAAGGTACCTCCTTGAGGTTCATCGGATGCGAGAGGAAAAAATTATGTTTAGAGCATAAACGTGCAAGGCCACGTATTATTGGAAGTAAAACAAGAATTTTTGGAGTCCACCAAGATAATTATCTCCGCAATGGAGGTGTTCCTAGTGGCGAGGAGGACCTCATATGATAACTTGGTGTGAAGAGACTGTCCACACTCCTCAACTTACCATATTGGGAGATATAGGTACTAACCACAACATTTTTATCATTAAACATATTTTTTTAAAAAGTACTCACTCGCTTTTCTTCTATAATTGCTTAGTTTCAAAATTACTTCAATATTACTGAATTGTTTTCAATCTGCCTTCACAATTACTTGTATTGTCCAAGTTAGTACATAGTGAAATTTTGTACATACTCAATTAGTAACCATTTGTTTTTAATATATCATGTCCCTCGCAGCACATGTCTTTCTGGACATATTATCCCAAATAGAATGCTTAATCAATAGTTTTGATGAATTATTCAACTTTAGAGCTCTATTTTTTATTTTCTAAAAACCACCAGGAACATGCCACAATAGATCATATTGTAAGTTATGCAGCCGTTTAACCCCTAAAGTTCCTTGACAATTTCCCTCAAAAACTATAAGTGGTACTAACTTTCAAACCACAAATCCAAAAAATAAAATAAAAATATCTCTACGAAGCTCTTATCAAAGGCAATCTAGAATAAAAATTTCAGAGAAAATTGATTTTTTTCCGAATTTTAGGAACCTGCCCAAAAATCAAAAAATCCCCCCGAAGGAGACTCTGGTCCTTTAGGGGTTAAATGTATGACATCTGGAATTAAGAAGTTTATCCGCTATTGACAGTGTTGAATATGATTACAAAGAGGAGAGCATCATCACTGCGTCTAAGTTTAATTGTCATCTCTTATGAATCATTAATTCCGCAGGGAAAGATAACTTTTGATTTGAGTCTATTACTTCCAAGTTCCACCATTCATCCAAGTTCCACCATTCACCAGCTTGGGCATGAAGTACTTCTTGAACTTGTAAGAAATCAATTTTAGAAAGACCATATATATCAAATTTGATGGGGAATTTGTTTGAATTACATATGAACGTGCTATTCTTTTTTCCCATAGAAAACAATATGTTGTAAGTATTGTGTTTGCAGAAGTTAGTACAAATGGTTTTTCCTTTTGTAAATTAAATGTTTGAGTATCTTTACATAGCAAATAAATCTGCGTCAAAAAATACATTTAAGTTTAAGAATTTAGAGTAAATTTAAAATAGCTTGACCGCTTGGTATAGTAATACTTCTTTGCCATTGCTGCAGGGTTTGCTCATTCGGAATATTCTTGAAGTAATGCATGTCAAGAAGAATGTTAGTGCAAGTTGTGTTAACCCCTAAGGTACCGTGACTGTTTTACACCAAAAACATTTCAAAATGAATGGATTCTAGTGCAATGAATAAAGAAGGTAACAAAAACTTTGATTTTTAGTTCTAACCGTAGGATCTCAATAAAGGCTTATTAAGTAATACATGTACAAAATTTCATAAACTTTGACCGCACGGATTGAAAGATTATAGTGTTTGAAGTCAAGCAAATGGTTCATTTTCTTCCCTGCGTTTAGTGGATCAGCAGACTTTGGCTTCAGTTGGTGTCAAAAAATTTCACTACACAAGGTCTAATTCTATTACTATCTTGTTAAGCATGATGTTAGCTCCTTACCCACCAATTTTTAGAGGTAGAGACAGGGTGTAGCATATTCAAAACAAGTGTGCAAGGAGTGGAGGCTCGAAATTTGTTAATTCACACTTTAATTTGTTTTGAACTTAATATGTTTTTGATTGATAATCCGAATGGTTGATAAGAAGGTTTACATTACACATTGTTGTGGGAAAATTAAAAAGTGAAAAATATAAAGATACATAGGTTTTATGTGGAAAAGAAGAAGTTTTTCTGGTACCTTGCCCGACAATGAGTGACAATGTGTGAAAATGTTTGACTTGGGTTGGTATGCTATTTTTCACTAAAGACAAGAACTTTTTTTTGACAATTTGAAGGGAAATAATATTACTTGCGAGTACTGAAAATCTCACTTTCAATAGAGTGTCCTATCAAAAGTTTTTGGAGGTGCCCGCCCTCCCCATTTAAAATTCAAAACCCTATAATTTTTTCATCAAATGTCCAATCTAGGAAAAGATTGTTTTCCCTCTAAGGTCTTGGTAATGTCTTTCTATAGTAAAAATTTCAAAGAAGAATGTTGGAAATTGACACCATAGGAACTTGACCGAACTTTCAAAAAGCCCATTTTTGACACTTGGTACCTTAGGGGTTAAGGTGATCAACAACAACGAAATAGGTGAGGTGATGACATAAACTACAGAGACCCTATGCCTTCTAGAAATCTAGTTCCCCCTAGGCTTTTTTGATGTTGTGCCTCACCTTGTGATTCATCTTACAGAAGAAGTTGGACTTCTTGGGCATGTTCATAGTAGGTGGTGCTCTGGGGTAGAGCAATACTTGTATATTTTGAAGAAGTCAATGCAAAATAGATATTGTCTAGAAGCATGTATGGCTAGATGGTTTCTAACAAACAAGGCTTTGAGTTACATTACTAATTTCAATGAGCTAGATCTCCATACTTGAGACTATGATTCTGGGAGTTGGAGGAAGACAAAAAGATTTATGGGGAGAAGCTAGAGGGTAGAATGAAAAGAATAAAGCTTGACGAGCACAAGAGACATGTAATTAACAACTATGTTCTTTGGAACTCCACCCCTTTTGAAGATTTAGAAAGGTATTGTATTATTAACCTCCTTCTCATCATTAAATAACATTATACATGTTGAATGTGCGATGCATACTTGAAAAAATGGCAATGATAAATGATTCAGGGAGTATGAAGATTGGAGAGTGTTTGAAGATAACAACAAAGGAATAGAATGGTGCCTCTCCCTGATTTCATTGACTTTGTCATAGAGCGAGTGCAATCTCGAGTACATAGTGGAGATGATGTCAATCCGGATTTGGTAGTCATGTCAAACCTTCCAGCTGCAAACGCAAAAGAGTACTCGTCAATGTGGGCATACAGCAATCACTACCGTTGCTTGAAAGATGAAGCAGAATAGATAACACACCAAAGTTTTAATTCCAATGTCTTCGTGATGTCTCTCCAACTTTGTCGGGCATCCATTGCGGATACAAATTTGGTGATACCTGATCTTCCTTTCATTGGGATCTTGAAGAAAATTGTGGTAGTGACGTATGCTACGAGAGCAAGGGTTTCAATAAATTGTTCTTGGATTCTCCCAATTTGGCTTGGAATGCCTCTGTGTGTCAAAATGAACATGGACACCAAAACAACACATGTTTAGTTAATCCTTGATTGATCATAAAGACATTGCAATTAGATTAATGAAACCTTTGCCACTTGGCAACAACCGCAGTATGTAGCTCCTTCTAGAGCCCCGTGCAATTTTATGAAAAATATAATTTTTGGCATTCACCTAAAGTTCACCCTATTTTGGTCTTGGTAAGGTTGTCCATATCTTTGTTGCCAAATACTATACAAGGAACTAATATCATGCTTAACATGATGGTAAAGGATTTAGACCTTATGTAGTGCATTAACTTGACACCAATGAATTCAAAGTTTGTTGATCCAGTGAACGCAAGGAAGAAAATGAAACCTTTTCCCTACTTCAAACACAATAATCTTTCAATCCATGCCGTCAAAAGTTATAAACGTTTGTGAGTATGTTACCTAGTAAGTTTCAATTGAGACCCTACGATCAAAACTATAAATAAAACTTTTGTATTTCTTCCTTACTCATTTCACAAATACAAGCACTTCTAAGGTGTTTTTTGTGTGAAATCATCAAAGAAATTTAGAAGTTAAGACTATACATGGATGAGATTCTATTAAAGATATGGTTCTTCTATATTCTACTATTAGAGTTCTTTTGAAAGTAAAGAGAGATGAATCTGCTTGTTACCCCAAATCTTACGATCTTATGTTAGTAATTGGGACCACATGTACATGGTGACTTGGCTTGAGAAAGGTGTGGAGGGACTATTGTTCAACTCTTTAAGAAATTAGGTACTATTGAGGAACTTTAGCTTGCATTGGGTAGGGCCTAAGAGCATTGATTGTCAATACTACTCATGCATTTCATTGGTTTAGAAAAAAAGGAGAATGAAATGTTTGACAATTTGTTTCCGTGAATAAAATAATCTCCCCCTGTGTGTCTCCGTCTTTCCTCTTTGGAAAGCACTTTTAGAAAAATTCTATTATGTAATGGGTTTTGGTTGGTTGTCATTTGTTTTGGTTTATATTTGAAGTTAATGCCATGGGATACTCCAAGTTTGAAGGGCCCTTATAAACAAAGTTCAATTCTTGTTTGATGTGTTGCTGCAAAGATGCTTTAGATACACATAGTTACTATGTTGTCTCTTCATAGTTGTAAACTTGAACTTGAAACTCTTAAATTCTCTTAACACTAGAGTTATTTTGGAACTGTTTCTAGAGAGTAAATTATGTACTTGTATATACGGTTCTTGACTAACATTCAAGGGTTGAGAGTTAACCCTTACACGTCAATCGGGAACCGTATATACAAAAACACGTATTTTTCTCAATAGAATACAAAAAATGTATTAAAGTTCAGCAATATTTATACCTTTGGATTGAAGATTCTTCAACTAACATCTTTCATTTGGAGGTCATCTCAATATCTAAACCTTATAATTATGTTCAAATACAACACCATACATGTAGAACATTGTGGCTACAAGTAGCACCATAGAATTGTCTTGGACGCTTCTTAAATTTGTAATTAGCCCAATAACTCATCTTTGCCTAAGTTGGGTTTACATTAGGAGAAATACTAAGGTAGTCTAGCCCATCGCCGCCACCCTCCTATCACCGCCACTCTATATTTGGTCCCAATTCCACCATATATCCACCCCGTTTCCACCCATTCACTCTTTGTCAACTCCAAATTAAGGCCTACTATTGGTTAAGACCCCAAACTTTTGGCCGGCGCTAATGGGGGATACGTAGTGGCAAAAATAGGTTAAACATGGCTAACCCCTTTGAAAATTCATAACTAATTCACATCTCATTGGAAAAATATGTAATCACATGGGTCAAGATTGGGTATCACTAAAAAATATGCATATATATATATATATATATATATATGCATATATATATATATATATGCATATATATATATATATGCATATATATATATATATATAGTTATTTGGGTTCTCCTTATATGCATATTGCTTAGTCTATTGGTCATGGGGGTAAAGCTTAGGAGTTTATCCTAAGAACCAAAAGGCTTATACACCAGGAAATTGAGATGACCACCTCGGTCTAGCCATAACTGATTAGATAACTTTCTCTAGCATGCAAAGTAAACCTGCCTCAACTCCTACAATCAAGAATTGGAGAGGACCTACATATATCCAGCTAGGGCGAATTGACCCCCTCATTGAGAATCAGTGGATGGACGGAGGTGGACGAGGACCATTCCCCTTCTTGTTCCCCCTATAACCTAGTTTTAGGGTTTAGAGAACCCTTGGAAGGGTTTTAGGGTTCAGGGTTTAAGAGTTAGGGTTCAGGGTCTAGGAGTTAGGGTTCACCCTGTAGAGTTTAGGGTTTATAGGTGGTGTTTAGGGTTTAGAGTTTGAATGAAGCTAGGGGAACGGGTAGGAGAACGGGGCTACGGGAACGGGCAAGGGAATGGGGAGGGGTCCACCTCAGTCCACTGAACCCCAACGAGGGGGTCAATTCGCCCTGGCCCATATATCCTGACACACACATTTTTTGTCAATGTAACCAAATATTATCAAATACAAAGTTGTGACAATATGCCAAATATCTCAAATCAAGCAAGCATGCCAGGTCAACCCAAGTAAGTTCAGTCCCCAGCAAGAACTTGAATGCGATCCTGCCTCATGTGTGAGCGCCAAGTGGGTTACCAGCAACTGATCCATGAAGCGCAATTGACAGACCTCAAAATAGAGTACATTTGCCATGTACGTAACACTAGGTACAGTACTTTGGAAGTGGTAATAGGACGAAGGGAAGTCCCCCATTACCAACCAAATCACATAGCCAACATCTATAAAATTGGGGTATATCCAACCCATTTCCATCTCATTACTACCCAATCCGCTTCACATCAAGGTTTGATATTAATCGACCGGCATAAGCATCAAGGTTTGATACTACTTCTGGTCGACGCTTATGGAGGGTATCTACTCGTGGCCACCCACATAATCCATAATTAATTCACATTTTATCGGGAAAATATGAAATCACTTGGGTTAAAATTGTAATTCTATCGGCTATCACTAAATAATTAATGTATGATTATCTGCTTTCTCCATATATGCACATTGCTTAACCTCTTGGTTATGAGCTTACCTGATGTTGCTCAAGCTGATCAATTTGTACCCTATTGTCATAGAACTTGAACCAAAGTAAGATGAAGTTGACAACAAACTAATGAGCAACCAACTAAGGTAAGCCTCTCCATAACCAACAAAAACCCATAGCCAACGCCTATAAATTTGGGGTATATCCAACCCTCTTTCACCCCATTACCACCAACCGAGCTCCAAATGGAGGTTTGCTATCAGTCAAGACCCTTACTTTTGGTCGTTGGTTATGGTGGGTACCTACTGTTTGGCCACCCACTAAACATGGCTGCAGAGTTTGAAAATTCATAACTAGTTTAGTTTTCATCGAAAAAATATGAAATCACTTGCGTTGGAATTGTAACTCTATTGGCTATCACTGAAAAATAATAGTATAGTTATCTCGTCTCTATATATGCACATTCCTTAACTTGTCGGTTTTAGGGGGGCTTACCTTACATTTTAAAAGTTTTTTACAATGCCTATTTATAGGAGTTCCATTCAAACTGATATCTAGTTCATATTCAGGCCATACTGACATGGTAACCGGGTGATTCTCAGGCACATCCTTCAAGCAAGCTCACGATGCTTAAAGCTTTCGTAGGATAGGTTTGCCACGAGTTTTAAGTTTGTACATATCTGGGAGTCCCAAGGAGGGGCATACGAGTTCGGGTGCTCATGGAGTCATTCCAGCGTATAATATTGCTATGTATACACTAGGGTGTGGCAGGTTACAGAACCAATTTGTCATGTACACACTAATTTTCTGTCACCCAGTGGTGGATTGTAGGCGGGTGCATGTGCCCATGATCAGTGAACTAATGCTTCCAGTGCCAAATCCCCAAAAAGCTTGTGATCAGTGATTCCGGATCACCCAACCGCCTCAGTCTGGATCTCGGAGCAAGTGAAACATGAACTGATCTACTCAAAGGTAGAGGCACCCAATTCCGACCGGCCACCCAATTCCGATCAGCAGAGTATGCAGGGAATGGTGCATGAAATGATGCATGAAGTGACCCAAAACCATTAACTCAAAATCTGAAAACCCCAGTCACTATTGGCATTGGGTCATGAAGTGTGCAATTTTGGGTTGCTCCACCTCAATTGAGCTCTTATTGGTGGGTATGCCTCAAAAGTTGAACAAGGCCGATCCACATTGGGTACCTCCATGAGTTGGTTATCCATGGCATGCCGCATCTTGACATACAATGTCATTTGAGTCCCCAACTCGCTTAAGTGATGGGAATTGGGTGAATACGCACAAGAAGCTTTAGAAAGTATTCATTAGAAATGCCCCATTCAAGTATTCATTAGAAATGCCCCATTCAAGTATTCATTAGAAATGCCCCATTCAAGTTGAGAGAAAGTGAGACCAGGCTAAACCGTCGTTTACCCTTTACTGCCGAGGAAGCTTGAAATGGGACTCCGGAGGTGCTTAAACTCAATTTCAATGAAATCCATGAGGAATTAGGCTTCAAGATACCAAGTTCAGATTTGCGCACTCATTACATGAACACTCTCCAACAATCACATCATTATTTGGATTTGTAGAACTCATGGAAAAGCTAGGAATACAGCACAAAATACATCAAATACACTAAAATACAATGAATATGGTGAATACCATGCCACATACTATGTTGTATTTCACACACATGCACTTTGATTTTGGTCTTAAATTTTGATTGAACTTTATCTTTAAGACATTCTTCATTGTTTTGTGATTGTTGATCTCTCTCCTCACATACAAACCTTCTATTTGGATTCATATAAGGTTAGAACAGTTTTGTATACAATCAAGTAGAAAAAAACAAAACAATCACCAATAATTGTGTAAAAATATTTTCTTCACATATGATATGTCAATGCAAATCTATCAACCTGGTGCACATGTGAACCCTTCTAATTCAAAGTAAAAAATTCTTGCAAGAATATATTGATGGTTAAAGTAGTACACCCTCCAAATTTCACAGTTTTCACTACCAATATATAGTAACTTTAAACACTATAAACACGCAATTAAGCAATTATGCACTTAGCCAAGTGCACTGGTTGCTGGTAGAAAGCCGCAAGTTATTTGCTCATAACTTTTAAAAAAATCAAAATTTGGCAAAAGTTTAGTATGTTTTTTGTCACAAAATTTGGTGTTTGTCGTGTTATACATTAGCATCAAGTTCATGTTCATATGAGTAATATATTTTTTACATTTGCTACCTTTTCTTAGAAAATATATGATTTCTAATCTAGTTTGCAAATCCTGCTACAAAATTATAATCATGTGCCCAAAGAGATTATAAATGTGTTATGAGTTATTATAGGATTTTAGAGTACTACACTACAAATACAATGTGTAAGAGATACAAAAATATTTATGCAATTTCCTAAGACAATGTAAAATTCCTCACTGTATTTTATAATGCAAAAACATACATAATCAAGCAATTCCACACTATTGCTGAGGAATTCTAAAATCAAACATATCATATGGACCACCCAATATATAAATATATACCACCCACCGAACGATAGACACATCTCAAACTGCATTATACTAACGTACTTGCCACCTAAACTGCGTGCATGCTCTACTATAGTATATAGCTCCAGGGCTCAGAGCTCATCTTCTCGCGGAACGACTCCCTCCACGTGTCCAATGGCGCTACCTACCATAGCGGACAATTCGTGATCCTGCACTGGACGATCTCTCACATCTTCGATGCCAATGGACGCACACTCAACATATCGGTAATTGCCAGGAACACCCTCCCGCGTATGCCTTACGCTATCATCATTGTAGAAAAAACCATCCTCTCTATTGAAGGACATTGCTCGCTCCGATGAGAAGGCCCCCTGAAATGCAATGATGTCCTCGGATACGCTAGATCTTGGAACGGAAAGCATACATGGTCCGGAATCACTATGAGTACCTCCGAACGTCTCTTGTGTCTCCGATATAGGTTCTCATTGAGAAGGCATCAAAGGCTATGGAATCCTCCTCTGCACCGAAAAAAATTCACATGAATCTATTTCTTCTTCCTCCATCTCCAGCCTAGGACCATCAAATGTACGCCTCCCTCTTGCCCCTGCCACCAAACTAACATCTACTATACCGATATCTTGCATCCTCTTTGTAGGTGTTGCAGACGTGTCCCCTGAAGTATCTCCCACTGCCCGTTGCGTTGATGGAATCCTCCCTCTTGGAGGAGATTGGTTCACTCCATCTTCATCGACGTCTGAACCACTGTGAGATGAGAAATCTTCAGTGGTACCTGAACGTGACAATCTCTCATGTAAACCACCTCCACCCTCATTGTCGTCTTCATTCCTCACTCCACCAACCGCCTCTTCTGTCTCAGGTACGATGTTGCAACCAGTACTTGTTCCACCAGTCCTGACCAACAGTTGTCCTTGGAAATTGTCGAACAACTCATTGTATAGGAAAGAAACTCTGTCTGTACAATCGCCAATGATGAAAACCTCAGATCGATGGAAATCTCCTTCAGGGATCGTGGGAATGGCCATAGATATATTACACGCCACTAAACCCCAACCACGGGGCAAGTATGAGCCCACTAGTTTTGTCAGCTCTGATGGAGATCTCTCAAGTGAATCAACTTCAGAGGGTTGGCGTGCCTCACTTAAGTGATCCAAGAAAACAAGTGGAAGTGGAACGTCTCCAGAAACATAGTTCGGGCCTGGAGATGTACCCACAGGGTGCTGCATACAAATCACAACATCGCCAATCGGTTGTACTACTTGCTCCAGACGCCCATTCTCTGTAAAATCGACAGTATAGGGATTAACCGAGTTCGGATCAAATGTCCAACATCCACGTCGTATAGTACATCCCTCCGGAAGCTTCACCTCTGTGAAAAACTCTTCGTTGGCATACACATCCGCTGGTAACAAGCCTGACGACAGGCCAGGCCAGAGCGTTCCATCGTTCAATATTTGCCATCCATAATGTCAGCTGTGCAAAAGCTGCGGATAACTGGGCGTCTTCCCAATGACCATCTCCATGCCTCTCACCGCCACGTCGACAATCAATCACCCACAAACATGGTTTCCCCAACTCTATGTAGTCGGTGCGGAATAACCCTCTTCTATACCGAATCGGAAGAAGATTCTCTGTCGCTCTGACCTGGCTTCTTGACTTCCATCTATTATTCCCAATTATCAGTAGCCAATCCTTCCACATCCACGGACAGTCCAATGTATCCACGTCCCCCTACTGCAATGTCACTATATTGAAACCTGATGGAAAGGGGGATGAGGTAGCCTATGTCTTCCAGTTTAAACACCTTCCCCCGCACATGAGCAGTCCAAGCTTTTTTCGTGGTAGCATTCAAAAGCTTCCCAAAGGTATCAAGTTGTGCATTACTCCTCGGAAAATACTTCCCTACGAAAATACTTCCCAAAGGTATCAAGTCGTTGCATACTTGAATGATAGCTTCGAAGTAGTCATTGCTCGGATTCCATGCATGATTGGTCAGATCCTCCATGTTTTTGGCCAACCTCTTCACCGTGACAACTCCATCCTCCTTGGGCAACTTATGCACTGCACTTGCCGCACTCACCAAAACAACAGCCCTGCGTGCATCGTCTGCACGTAGTGTGTTATCAGGCCTCCCGTATAGATCCCAAATCTGACGGATCTTCCTAAAATCCTCCTCCATGGTAGAATATGACTGTCTCTGGAACTCCGCCACGTTGATCCGCGCAGACTTCTCAATGTAAAAGCAACGATCATCATATACCACGAAAGAGGCCTCCCGCCGCTCGAACGTGTCGAGGTATTCATTTAAAGGCATAATACCATCTCTCCACTGTTGCTGTGCAAACTTACAAGCTGTTACTATGTGTTGCCCATCCACCGGTTCCCAAATGATATGATCTTGAAGCCAAAAATACTAGGATCCCATGGCACCCTCTGTAGAAGCACTCCCGTGTGCAATGAACATGCGCTCAAACTCTCGCGCGGTTCCTACCAACGGAAATGACAACACTTCCTTCTCAACGACACCATCATCAGCGGTAGTATGCACGATGTATCTGATCGGTCGAAGTACCAATCTACTCACACGAGTCGCGAATTCTGGGTCTCTTAAGCGGTTAAATACTTCTCTGACCCTCTTCTGTGATAAAACCCGGTGGTTCGTTTCCGGATTCTCCACACAGACAATGTGGTCTATGTGTGCCTTAAACACAAAATTCCCCCACACTAATCCTTTTGCAATCTCCTCCGTCGTAGGCACTAGTGCTTTTAAATACATAGAAGTTGGAACATCCTGTGGTATCTTCGCATTGTCTTCAAAATCTTCTGGTGCACTGTCTGATAGGTTGTGAAATGCTTCTTCCTCCAGCGCCATGGCTGACAAATCAGCTAAATCTCCCGGTGTATATGTAGGGGCCCTATGATGACCATCAAACGTCCTGAGCCCCGACCTAGGAACCGTGCCACCGGATCTTACACTTCTTCCAATCAACCTCCTCCCGCTTGGATCCAAACTTGATGGGCCTTCTCTTGAACCAAAAGCTACATCACTGTCAACAAGCCGTGGCCTCTTCGTAAGACGTCTACTCGTTGATGGAGGATTAGGTAATGTTTGTACCTCAGAAATTGTGGTAGGATGTTGGCCTCCACTTCCCCTGCCACCCTCTAGTGGTCGCCAATCCAGTTGCAACGGCTCAGCAAGAATTCGATAAACTTCTGTTTCTTCTGGTTCGGCTGGTGGGGCTTGAGTTGTCGCACGTGATGGGTCCCTCTCCCGTGATGCCTCATATCTAATATGTTCCTCCATAATCTTCTTAGCCTTCAGCACCATCTCCGGTGATAACGCTAAACAGGCTACGACATTGTTGTTTCTAGCAGTACGTACCGCAAGAGAGATGTTCAACCAAAACGTCTGCAAGGATTTGAGGAATTTCACTTGACCTGGATTTTGAAGAAGATTCAAAGGGACAGGTGCAAGAAGTAATTTCTTTGAAAATGAAGTCCTCACCTCCGATTGACCTGGACCCACTACGCAAGTAACGTATACCATACCATCAGGTCGAAGAGTGATTGCTTGGATTTTGCCAAAACTCTTCCCCAACGCTGATGTACGCTTTCCCAGCTCAAAAGGATAATCCGTCCCCCATAAGAAAGCGCTCAACTCATCCACTTCCGCGATCCACCAGCTGTGGCTCTCGCAGACTCTGTCAATTTTTGGTGGTGCCATAACGCAACACTCAAGAAACCTGTATATCATTATAAAAAAATAGTCACTATTAGTATGGAATATGAATTTTTGAACCTCCACTCATTGCACAATTTTTTTGAACGTGCTACACCCGTTGTCTACCTCTAAAAACTTTTGAACTACACAAGATCTAAATCCAATACCATCGTGTTTAGCATGTTATTAGTTCTTTGGCGAAATAGCATATTCATCCAAGTCAATTATTTTCACACATTGTCACACATTTTCGGGGAGAGTACCAAAAAACTTCTATCTTTCTACATAAAACCTTGAGATCTTCGTATGATTAACTTTTGATTTTTCTTACGGAATTATGTGATGTAAACCTCCTTATTGACCATTTGGATTCTCATTTCAAACGATATCAAGTTCACAAAAAAACATAACGTGAATTGAGAATTTTTAACCTCCACTCATTGCACAATTTTTTTGAATATGCTACACCCCTTGTCTACCTCTAAAAATTGGAATATAGCTAACTAATATCATCCTTAACATTATGGTTATTAATTGAGACCTTTTAAAGTGCGAAAATCGGACACCTATTGAAGTCAAAGTCTGCTGATCCAGAAAACGCAGGGAAGAAAATGACCCTTTCCTCTACTTCAAACATTATAATCTTTAAATCCGTGCGGTCAAACTTTATGAAATTTTTTGTGTATGTTACTTAATAAGTCATTATTGAGATCCTACGGTTAAAAATAGAAAAAAAGAGTTTCTTTTTTCTTCCATGCTAATTGCACTAAAACAAGCATTTTTAACTAGTTTTGGTTGACATATTCTCTACATCAATAATGCGCCAAGTTCCTTAGGGTATCAATAGCGACGGTATCACCACCAGGGTATGACATCATGGGCACCAATACTCGGTTATCAACCATGATAACAATTCAGGGTATCAATTTAGGGTTTTGGAATTTGGGTATCAATGGGGGATATCAACCTTTGCACCTTTGGGTAGTTCTAGGAGGGGTGTGCGCCCGCACACCCCTGGTAGTACTTGTGAGCGAGGCTGTGAATGTGAGAGCCTAGGGTTTGGAGGAGGTAGACAATGAGGTGTGGAAGAGAAGGGTTTGTGAGGGCGGAGAATGGGGAGAGAGGAGTTGTGAGGGAGGGGAATGGAGGGGAAGGTGTGAGGTAAGTTGTGGGAAGTGTGAGGATCACATGTTGTGGGCGGCTAGGGTTTGGGAGAGAGAAGGAGAAAAGTTTGTAAGGTGTGAGGAATTGTGTGGTGTGAGGGTTTGTGAAGTGTAAGGGCGGCCAAAAAATTTCTCCCCGCAG